>JACGAQ010004059.1:0-20284 GCA_014119065.1 Orius insidiosus | reverse complement strand
GGCCATTAAGGCCTGTATGGCCGCTGACTGTCCGAACAAATGGTTAGTTTGCCCCTTTAATACCCTTACGGATATTCACTCGGGCGCACACTTCAATGACATGACCTCAGCCTGGAAGACTGTAGGTGGGTCCCAGTGCACCGGAGAAGGCGAAATTTGGGCCTTTTACCCAGCGCCGGTCCCCTCCTCCATTTTTGATCCGTCAGTATACCATTGGAGAGTGCCTGGAGGGAATGTAGGCATGTTACTTTGCCAGAATTCCCTGGTGAATCACCGATTTAAACGGTCTTTCGAAGTCCAGTACAGTGGTCTGGACATCTTGGACCGTTTCACCATGTCCGATATGGTGACCTCCTTAATATCTTGCTTAGCCTCGTGCCAGATGCAAGCCCCCTCTCGCCAACCTTAGAGATGGTCCGCAGCTATCTTTTGATGTATAAGTGGAGAGAGGCGGCAGGTTGAGTAACATCTCCATTGCAATGGTGGGCGTGGTTCGCATTGCTCCAGTGATGGCCAGGCAAGATAGCCTTTGTATTCTTGAGAGTTCCCTTTGAGCCTTCGCTTCCCCAACCTTGGGCCACCATACCACAGCGGCGTATGTGACCATAGGCCGTACTACGGCGGTATAGCACCATAAGGAGTTTTGGCTGTAGCCCCCAGTTCCTCCCAACGAATCTATGCAAGTCCAAAGGACTTTTATTGCCTTATCGACGGTTCTTTAAGATGAGGATTCCACGTCAATTTCTGGTCCAGAACCAGTCCCAGATATTTACCTCGGTGGTTAATTCCACTGTTTTCCGAAAATTACAGTTGGCGATATCCTGAATTTTCTTTTACGGGTAAAGGACACAATTGATGTCTTCGTAGGATTAATTTTGAGTTCCTTTTCCAGACACCATTGCTGCACCTGTTTAGTGCGTCTTGAAGCAGTTCCGATATGGTACTGTCAAACTTCCCTCCCGACGAGGTAGAGTTACATCTAATGGAAATTTGGTGGATAACAACCACTGGTAATTTAAATCTAATTTAAATTTGAAGGATAAAAACGTGAAGGAAAGAGATTACAAAAATTAGCCCCCGAGCAGGACTCGAACCTCGAACTCTACCTCGTCGGAAAGACTATTTAAGGGATTAAAAAATCAGGTTAAGCAACTTAAGTTTGAATTACGCGGTGTCTCGAATGGAATGCCTCTAGATGAAGGACTTTCGAGAAAATCTATCGATTAATAAAAATCGTGCGGGAGTATTTAAATTATAAGAAATAAGGAATATAAGGTTGAAGAGATTTGAAAAATGAGCACAGAGCGGTTGAGATAATGACAGCCTTGAGGTATTCCCCCGTAGTGCGTACCATTACTCGTCCTCGATGGTGTAATGGTTAGCACGACGGAGATCTGTTCTGGAGATGCGGGTTCGAGTCCTGCTCGGGGCCTAATTTTTGTAATCTCTTCTTCTTCCTGTTTTTATCCCATCAAATTTAAATTAGATTTAAATTACCAGGTTGTTATCCACCAAAAATTTCCATTAGATGTAGCTCCTGTGATAAGCCGATAGGATGGCCTGGTTCAACTGCGTGGCCGCACCGTCCAGGTTACCCTCATTAGAGATAGAGTTGGTCCCCTCAAGCTCTGCGTATAGCAGACCTTTATAGAGGTCCCAGTCCGTGTTTTTTGGATTTCTGTAGGACTCTGATTTCTGAGGTTTGCCCCAATGTCGAATCTTATTGCGGTCCTTTTTAAAAACTACGATTATTGTTTTTTTTAAAGAATTTTTTAAGAAAGGTGGAGCCGGAACAAAAAACACTAATTTTTTGAGAAAGCGATTGGTCTCTCAACCAAGTCGAATCTAAAAAAGCTTATTTATCGCTAAATACGAGTTCGCAAGAGAAACTAAACACGTAGGGGTGTTTAATATTGCCTAAACTATCCTTAAATTAATTCACCCATCCTTGCTTACCCTTATTTTAGGAGATATCGACCCGTTCGTCTGCGGATATTCTGCCGGGACGAGGCTCACCTCCCTCGGCCAAAAAGTACGTAATTCTTCCCTGCGAAAAAATATCTCCAAAACACCTTAAAACACCTTTATCGCTAGATTAGAGCGTTCCAACACCAAACATAAAATTATATACGTTAATTTATAATTTTTTTGAAGACGCCGAAAAATTCGGGGATATTTTAAGTTTATTTTTCCCGAAAAATTTATGTTTAAGAGGGGGTGTCAGAAACCAATCAAATTTCTTTAAGATTAAGATAGTGAGTAACGACTCTTTTCTCCCACCTTTCTCACGCTCTCTTCCGTTGAAGACACGGTCCGAACAAGTTCAAAAAGTTTTGTCCGTATTTGAATTTCATTAAATTTTTCCATTTGTTTTAAAATTATTAATTTTATTATAATTTCGGCTCATTGGCCCTCGACTGCATTCAGTCAACAATAAACGTGTGTGAATTCCGATCGCTAGCATCGCTCCAAGGAGTCATCCATTTTCCGGTTCGCGTTTTCAGGCCAAGACATTGGATTTCCTTTTGATTATTCCAGATCCATTTCCTTATTTTCCCGTTCTTATCCCTCCAATTATCAAGGCGGAGCCAGAAGAAAGCTGCAAACCGGGTAAGTACGAACCTTAAATTAATTGGTGAAGGCGACCGGAGTATCACACTACAAATTCGTTTTATCATAAAATTTCATACAGTCCACATATTTTAATAAGCTCAATTTTTAATCTGAGTTACCATTTTTGGTCCTTCCGCGACGGATTGAAGCGGTTTTTTCGAGTTTTTTCTGTTAAAATCGGTTAATTTACCCCTTCCTCGCCCATTACCGGCAAAACTAAACGTGCATAGACGCCAACGCGATTTCATTCCCGAACAGTTTTCTGTGTAAAAGGGAGTTGAAAAATTCCACCGCCATATTGGTTTCTGACATCGAGACTTAGCAGTTTTCAAAATTATTATTTTATTAACTATTAAAGGTAAAGTTTTTTTTTGTTTTTGTCTTTTTTAGATAATTTTCGTTTATTTTGATTTTATAATTTTTGCCTTCCTTCAATTTAGGACTTTCTATTTTTTTCGAAATTCTCGATTTTGAGAATATTCTTTAATAATTTTCGTTTCGTAGAAGAGGTTTGTTGTTTTAGAACGAAGGATTAAGATATACTTCGAACGCCGTGGGGCATTATTTTGTTTTTTTTATCAGTTCTTTGAACGAATTAGTTATTTTATATTTCGTACTCAGTATTTCTGAATTTTATTTTGTTTTACTCAATCTCGTTTTGGTTTTAGTTTTTTTTTTGATCAAATATGGCGACAAACGTAGATTCTGAGATTAAAATTCTGTCAAAAAAGAGAGATAGGATATTTCAGAGAGTCGTAAGGCTGAA
The DNA here is from genome assembly GCA_014119065.1 of Orius insidiosus. Taxonomy (NCBI): domain Eukaryota; kingdom Metazoa; phylum Arthropoda; class Insecta; order Hemiptera; family Anthocoridae; genus Orius; species Orius insidiosus. The sequence goes on along the minus strand of JACGAQ010004059.1, from coordinate 16,905 downwards.
AGATTATGCCAAAGAGCTTGACACGGACAAGCCACTGGCAAAATCATTAAAGGCTTTCTCGATTATGTACCCCAAATTGGAGGATTCAATTGAAGATATCAAAGACTATGACTTAAGGATCAACCAACTTAACCTTCAAGGTGATCCAGATTATGACCCCAGTTTCACAGAATTTGAAGATCATTACGATTTTATTCAGTATATCGCTAAGATGCACAAGATTAAGGAGGGAACTCCAGAAATTCCTAAGTCAGAACAAGCTACTGACACGATGTTAGACTCCAAGCTAATCCTCAACAAGTTAGAAATCCCAGAATTTTCTGGTAAAATGGAAAATTGGCCGCATTTTAGTCAGATGTTTATGTCTTTGGTACATTCGAATAGAAATTATTCTGAGTTGCATAAAGTGTCATACCTTGTGTCAAAGTTGAAAGGGCAAGCCCTAAAGAGTGTACAATTTATTCCACCTACCGCGGAAAACTATGTAGTCATTAGAGAATTGTTGTGGGGACGTTATGATAATCCGCGGGTCGTTGCGGATACCTACCTAGATCAGATTTTCAATTTTTCTCCATTTAAAACTGAGTCTAGGGAAACACTTGAGGGTTTTTTGAACGGTTTCGTCGCCCCGGTGGCCGCATTAAAGAGGTTGTATACCGGAAGCGTTTTAGCGGATTTGATATTTTTGTATCAAGGTTTGAAAATGCTGGATGATCGCACTAGACGGGAATTTGAAAATTTTACTCGAGATCAAAGTGATGTTTCCTTGGATACCTTGTCCAAATTCATTGAAAGGCAGTTACAGACCCTAAATATCAAAGTGGATAAAGTTCATGAGAATAAATCCTCAGATAAAGGGAGTAGCAAGAAGCCTCAAAAGTCTCATGCGTTCATGATTGATTCAGCAAAAGCTGAAGAAGGTTTGGATTGTAAATTGTGCAAAATGAATGGTCATTCTTTTGCTAACTGTCGCAGAATAGGGAAAATGTCCCCATGGGACCGTTTTAAAACGGCCAAAAGGCTGACCCTCTGTTTGAAATGTTTTTCGGCAGATCACGCTGCGAGTGATTGCAAAAATGTCAGCAATTGCAAGGAATGTGGTCACCCACACAATGCGTTGCTTCATTACGCAAAAAAGGTCGAAACCCCTACTCCCACTAAGTCAGTAACTGCAACTTGTGCAGTTGCAAGAAATGAAGCCTCAGTGGTACTGTTGTCCACAGCTCAAGTGGAAGTGAAGGACCGATGGGGAAAGGTCCAGGTTATTCGTTTATTGTTGGACTCAGGCAGTGAAAGCCACTTTATCACGTCTAAATTATGTAAAAAACTTTCGCTACCTGTTAAAAAAGCCCAAGTTTCGGTTGTCGGATTAGGAGGAAAATCTAGTCAAATTCTAGGGAAAACTCATTTAACCTTCTCTTCTAGGCTGGATCCCCTGGCGAACTTCTCGATTGAACCATTGGTCATTGATAAAATCATCGAAAAATTACCGTCTCTCGAGGTTGACCGAAACAAGTTGTCTTACCTCCAGTCGTTAAAACTCGCAGACGAAGATTTTTCTCATCCCTCTCCCATAGACGGCATTATTGGGGCCGAGTTAATTCCACATATTTTGAGTGGAACTAAAATTGTTGACGGCGCCGATAGCCCGGTGGCTATATGTAGTTGCTTGGGTTTCGTTTTAATGGGGAAAGCACCTTTATTAAAAAAGAAAACGACGGAGTTGGTTACCTTATGTAGTTTTTTGACGGATGAAGGTTTACCTAATCTCTTGGAAAAATTTTGGAAATTGGAAGAAGTTCCACATAAAACTCACCTCACATTTGAGGAAAAGGAATGTGAAAAATTGTACGTATCCACTGTTAAGAGGAATGAATATGGTCGTTTTGTTGTTGCACTTCCTTTTCGAGTTGAAAATCCTAATTTGGGTGACTCTTTCCATGTTGCGGAAAGAAGATTTTTGAATTTAGAAACAAAATTAAATCGAAATGAGGATATGAAGGTCTCATATCACAAGGTCCTGAAAGACTACATTGACCAAGGGCATTTAAGTCTCATGGATAGGTCCAACCGTCAAGAAGGATATTTTATTCCACACCATTGTGTGTTTAAGGAGAGCACTAGCACTCCAATGAGAGTAGTTTTTGACGCTAGTGCGAAAGGAAGTGCTGGTCTATCGCTTAACGATGTCCTGTATACAGGTCCGAAGCTTCAAGCTGATATCTTTTCACTTCTGGTTAATTTCCGCATTTTTAAAATAGCTTTAAGTGCAGACATAAAACAAATGTATCGGCAAATTGAGGTCTGCGGCAAAGATAGAATGTACCAAAAGATGCTTTGGAGATTTTCCAAGGATCAACCGATACAAACGTATTGTCATAACACAGTTGTGTTTGGTTTGTCTTCTTCCCCCTACTTAGCCTTAAGACGGTTGTCCAGCTGGTTACTGCAGAAGGGAAAGATTTTCCGGTTGCTTCGAAATACATACCGAGAGATATGTATATGGACGATTTGGTAACATCCGTCGAAAATTTTGAAGAGGCCTCGGAACTACATCAGCAGGCAAAGGCCTTATTCCGAAAAGGAGGATTCCAATTGGTTAAATGGAGTTCTAATTTTCCTGATCAGATCACGAATTTTTCTGATCGTCTCGAACTAAATGTAGAGAAAAATTTTATTAAAGAGGATCACACCCTACCTATTTTAGGGCTCGTTTGGGATCCATCGGATGACAATTTCCATTTTAAAATTGATTTAAAACCCTCCAAAGGGACAAAAAGGGAAATTTTATCAGTTGTTGCTAGAATCTATGACCCTTTAGGATTCTTGGCTCCCGTCCTGTTATTAGCAAAAGGACTTATTAAAGAGCTGTGGAAGGAAAAGAAGGATTGGGACGACCTTCCTTCAGCTGCCATTTCCGAAATTTGGGAAAGGTTTCAATCGGAGCTAGTAAGAATCCCTGCGCTAAAATTCCCCAGACATTTAGGGGTTCAAAAGGATGCGATTGTTTCGTTTTTTGGATTTTGTGACGCGTCGGAGAAAGGTTATGGAGCAGTCATTTATGTACTGGTGGAAACGCCGGAAAAATTAGTCGTGAAGTTATTGTGCGCTAAATCGAAAGTGTCACCCTCTAAAACGTTAAGTATTCCACGTTTGGAGTTGTGCGCCGCTTTGTTGTTGGCAAGATTGATTCAGAATGTCCATGCAATTTTAAAACTTCGATGCCCTGTCAAGCAGGTTTTAGCATTTTCCGACTCGGAAATCGTCCTCTGCTGGCTTAAATCGTCACCGGCCTGTTGGCAAACCTTCGTGGCGAATAGGGTAGCAGAAATTCAAGATCGATGTGAAATTGACCATTGGTCGCATGTGTCAGGCAAAGAGAATCCGGCAGATTGTTTATCCAGGGGGTTATTACCGGGTGAACTACCCTCGAAGTCGTTGTGGTGGAATGGACCACCTTGGATGCTTTTGAATCGCTCTGAGTGGCCTATTAAGTCAAATTTCCCCGATTGTGACCCTCCAGAACGAAAAAAGACAGGGGTAATGATTGCTGCCACGGAGGATAAGCCAAATCAAATTGATAAATTAATCGAAAACTGTTCCGATTATGGTCGTTTATTAAGAGTCATGGTAGTCGTTCTTCGTTTTCTGAAATTAATTCCGAAAGACCATAAACCTCGACAGGACCTCAATCAAGCGGAGCATTATTTATGTAAAGTGGTCCAAAATTTTAATTTTGCGGAAGATGTGTCTAATCTTCAAAACAATCGTTTAGTTTCGAAACGAATTCGTTTTTTAAACCCTTTTTTTAAGGATGGAATTATCCGAGTTGGCGGAAGATTAAGTAAGGCCAACCTAGGTTTTGATCATGCCCATCCAATTTTACTCCCCAAAAATCATCCACTCGTCAATTTAATTATTGATTATTATCATCGAGTTAATCTACATACTGGCCCTCATTTATTATTGGCTGTTCTGAGACAGAGATTCTGGATTTTGTCAGCACGGTCTGTAGTCCGTCAAAGGGTTAGAGCTTGTAATATCTGTTTTAAAGTTAACCCTCGGCCCACTCATCCGATAATGGCGGATTTGCCCGAGTGTCGTGTAAATGAATCCAAAGCTTTTCTTCATACCGGCGTGGATTATGCTGGCCCAATAAAAATTTCAATCGGACGAAAACGTAATCCCGTCATCACCAAGGCGTATATTTGTCTTTTTATTTGTTTAACCACCAAGGCGGTTCACCTGGAATTGGTGTCCGGGCTATCTACCGAATTATTTTTATCCGCGTTTAAGCGCTTTCTATCCCGACGAGGAGAATGCCGAGTCATATACTCCGATAACGGAACAAATTTCATCGGCGCTAAAACCGAACTTGAGGAATTATATCATTTTATTTTAGAATCCAAGCATCAAAGGCTTTTAAATAAAGGCTTAGAAGCTCATCGTATGGAGTGGAAGTTCCTACCACCCAATTCACCACATTTTGGTGGGATTTGGGAAGCCAACATCAAATCAGTCAAGACGCACCTTTTAAAGGTGATAGGGCTTCAAGTTCTTACGTATGAAGAACTCAATTCCATATTAATTCAAATTGAGGCATTACTCAATTCAAGACCATTGTGTCCTTTAAGTGCCGACCCAAGCGATCCGGTCGTTTTGACCCCAGCGCATTTTCTCATGGCGACCCCATTGAAAGGCATTCCCTCTTCCGATCTGACGGAGATCCCTCAAAATCGTCTGTCCCGATTCCAACTCGTTGATCAAATGGTCCAAACCTTTTGGAGCAGATGGAAAAGGGAGTATTTGCACGAACTGCAAGTTCGCAGGAAATGGTTGACAGATAACTCATCGGTCACCAAGGGTACCGTCGTAGTGGTAGAACAAAGTAACTCGCCACCATTGTCTTGGCCGTTAGGGGTTGTTGAGGAAATTTACCCTGGTGCAGATGGAGTGGTAAGAGTTGTTCGAATTCGCACAACTAACGGAAGTTACAAAAGACCAGTAGTTAAAGTTTACCCTTTACCGAATCAGTAACTTCCGTCCATCACGCCTTTCGTCGCGTGTCCTTCATGTTTTGTTTTTCTTTTTCACGCCTTAGTGGTGTCCAAAAATTTTTTCCCTTACCCAAACTTGATGGATAGTTTGTGTCTTGGTAAGGTTTTTTTTATTTCGCTTGTCACTAGTTGGCTTTATTTTTAATTAATTTTATTCTATTTATTTTATTTTATTTTTTGTTTTTCTCTCTTTCCCCTGCGAAAGGAAATCTCGCAGTTGATTTTGGAATTTTTTTTTGGCGTCAGGTTTCTTTGATTTTGTTTCTTTTGTTTTCTACCCTCAGAAGGGGACCCTTCAGGCTGGGGGGTATGAAGACGCCGAAAAATTCGGGGATATTTTAAGTTTATTTTTCCCGAAAAATTTATGTTTAAGAGGGGGTGTCAGAAACCAATCAAATTTCTTTAAGATTAAGATAGTGAGTAACGACTCTTTTCTCCCACCTTTCTCACGCTCTCTTCCGTTGAAGACACGGTCCGAACAAGTTCAAAAAGTTTTGTCCGTATTTGAATTTCATTAAATTTTTCCATTTGTTTTAAAATTATTAATTTTATTATAATTTCGGCTCATTGGCCCTCGACTGCATTCAGTCAACAATAAACGTGTGTGAATTCCGATCGCTAGCATCGCTCCAAGGAGTCATCCATTTTCCGGTTCGCGTTTTCAGGCCAAGACATTGGATTTCCTTTTGATTATTCCAGATCCATTTCCTTATTTTCCCGTTCTTATCCCTCCAATTATCAAGGCGGAGCCAGAAGAAAGCTGCAAACCGGGTAAGTACGAACCTTAAATTAATTGGTGAAGGCGACCGGAGTATCACACTACAAATTCGTTTTATCATAAATTTCATACAGTCCACATATTTTAATAAGCTCAATTTTTAATCTGAGTTACCACAGCCTAACAGTCTAGTCGATCTTATTGTCTAGTACAAATGGGTTTGGATTTTTCTTTTTTCGTTATTTCTGGCTACATTTATCATTTTAAAAAAAATCTTTTTGCACAATTAGGATGGTTGGTATCATAAAAAGGTAATAAAACATTAAAAACTACGATTATTGTTTTTTTAAAGAAATTTTTTAAGAAAGGTGTGAGCCGGAACAAAAAAACACTAATTTTTGAGAAAGCGATTGGTCTCTCAACCAAGTCGAATCTAAAAAAGCTTATTTTCGCTAATACGAGTTCGCAAGAGAAACTAACACGTAGGGGTGTTTAATATTGCCTAAACTATCCTTAAATTAATTCACCCATCCTTGCTTACCCCTTATTTTAGGAGATATCGACCCGTTCGTCTGCGGATATTCTGCCGGGACGAGGCTCACCTCCCTCGGCCAAAAAGTACGTATTCTTCCCTGCGAAAAAAATATCTCCAAAAACACCTTAAACACCTTTATTCGCTAGATTAGAGCGTTCCAACACCAACATATAAATTTATATATGTAATATACACCGTTGATTTTATAATAGCCTCTAAAAATGAAGAAAAAAAATAAAACCAGTAAAAGAATAGAAGATCACAGCCTAACAGGATATTGAGTAGTCTAGTCGATCTTATTGTCTAGTACAAATGGGGTTTGGATTTTTCTTTTTTCGTTATTTCTGGCTACATTTATCATTTAAAAAAAAATCTTTTAGCACAATTAGGATGGTAGGTATCATAAAAGGTAATAAAACATTAAAACTACGATTATTGTTTTTTTAAAGAAATTTTTTAAGAAAGGTGTGAGCCGGAACAAAAATACACTAATTTTTGAGAAAGCGATTGGTCTCTCAACCAAGTCGAATCTAAAAAAGCTTATTTTTCGCTAAATACGAGTTCGCAAGAGAAACTAAACACGTAGGGGTGTTTAATATTGCCTAAACTATCCTTAAATTAATTCACCCATCCTTGCTTACCCTTATTTTAGGAGATATCGACCCGTTCGTCTGCGGATATTCTGCCGGGACGAGGCTCACCTCCCTCGGCCAAAAGTACGTAATTCTTCCCTGCGAAAAAAATATCTCCAAAAACACCTTAAAACACCTTTATTCGCTAGATTAGAGCGTTCCAACACCAACATATAAATTAATATACGTAATATACACCGTTGATTTTATAATAGCCAATAAAAATGAAGAAAAAAAATAAAATCAGTAAAGAATAGAAGATCACAGCCTAACAGGATATAGAGTAGTCTAGTCGATCTTATTGTCTAGTACAAATGGGGTTTGGATTTTTCTTTTTTCGTTATTTCTGGCTACATTTATCATTTAAAAAAAATCTTTTTGCACAATTAGGATGGTTGGTATCATAAAAAGGTAATAAAACATTAAAAACTACGATTATTGTTTTTTTAAAGAAATTTTTTAAGAAAGGTGTGAGCCGGAACAAAAAACACTAATTTTTGAGAAAGCGATTGGTCTCTCAACCAAGTCGAATCTAAAAAAGCTTATTTTTCGCTAAATACGAGTTCGCAAGAGAAACTAAACACGTAGGGGTGTTTAATATTGCCTAAACTATCCTTAAATTAATTCACCCATCCTTGCTTACCCTTATTTTAGGAGATATCGACCCGTTCGTCTGCGGATATTCTGCCGGGACGAGGCTCACCTCCCTCGGCCAAAAAGTACGTAATTCTTCCCTGCGAAAAAATATCTCCAAAAACACCTTAAAACACCTTTATTCGCTAGATTAGAGCGTTCCAACACCAAACATATAAAATTTATATATGTAATATACACCGTTGATTTTATAATAGCCTCTAAAAATGAAGAAAAAAATAAAACCAGTAAAAGAATAGAAGATCACAGCCTAACAGGATATTGAGTAGTCTAGTCGATCTTATTGTCTAGTACAAATGGGGTTTGGATTTTTCTTTTTTCGTTATTTCTGGCTACATTTATCATTTAAAAAAAATCTTTTAGCACAATTAGGATGGTAGGTATCATAAAAAGGTAATAAAACATTAAAAACTACGATTATTGTTTTTTTAAAGAAATTTTTAAGAAAGGTGTGAGCCGGAACAAAAATACACTAATTTTTGAGAAAGCGATTGGTCTCTCAACCAAGTCGAATCTAAAAAAGCTTATTTTTCGCTAAATACGAGTTCGCAAGAGAAACTAAACACGTAGGGGTGTTTAATATTGCCTAAACTATCCTTAAATTAATTCACCCATCCTTGCTTACCCTTATTTTAGGAGATATCGACCCGTTCGTCTGCGGATATTCTGCCGGGACGAGGCTCACCTCCCTCGGCCAAAAAGTACGTAATTCTTCCCTGCGAAAAAAATATCTCCAAAAACACCTTAAAACACCTTTATTCGCTAGATTAGAGCGTTCCAACACCAAACATATAAAATTAATATCGTAATATACACCGTTGATTTATAATAGCCAATAAAAATGAAGAAAAAAAATAAAATCAGTAAAAGAATAGAAGATCACAGCCTAACAGGATATAGAGTAGTCTAGTCGATCTTATTGTCTAGTACAAATGGGGTTTGGATTTTTCTTTTTTCGTTATTTCTGGCTACATTTATCATTTAAAAAAAATCTTTTTGCACAATTAGGATGGTTGGTATCATAAAAAGGTAATAAAACATTAAAAACTACGATTATTGTTTTTTTAAAGAAATTTTTTAAGAAAGGTGAGCCGGAACAAAAAAAACACTAATTTTTGAGAAAGCGATTGGTCTCTCAACCAAGTCGAATCTAAAAAAGCTTATTTTTCGCTAAATACGAGTTCGCAAGAGAAACTAAACACGTAGGGGTGTTTAATATTGCCTAAACTATCCTTAAATTAATTCACCCATCCTTGCTTACCCTTATTTTAGGAGATATCGACCCGTTCGTCTGCGGATATTCTGCCGGGACGAGGCTCACCTCCCTCGGCCAAAAAGTACGTAATTCTTCCCTGCGAAAAAAATATCTCCAAAAACACCTTAAAACACCTTTATTCGCTAGATTAGAGCGTTCCAACACCAAACATATAAAATTTATATATGTAATATACACCGTTGATTTTATAATAGCCTCTAAAAATGAAGAAAAAAATAAAACCAGTAAAAGAATAGAAGATCACAGCCTAACAGGATATTGAGTAGTCTAGTCGATCTTATTGTCTAGTACAAATGGGGTTTGGATTTTTCTTTTTTCGTTATTTCTGGCTACATTTATCATTTAAAAAAAAATCTTTTAGCACAATTAGGATGGTAGGTATCATAAAAAGGTAATAAAACATTAAAAACTACGATTATTGTTTTTTTAAAGAAATTTTTTAAGAAAGGTGTGAGCCGGAACAAAAATACACTAATTTTTGAGAAAGCGATTGGTCTCTCAACCAAGTCGAATCTAAAAAAGCTTATTTTTCGCTAAATACGAGTTCGCAAGAGAAACTAAACACGTAGGGGTGTTTAATATTGCCTAAACTATCCTTAAATTAATTCACCATCCTTGCTTACCCTTATTTTAGGAGATATCGACCCGTTCGTCTGCGGATATTCTGCCGGGACGAGGCTCACCTCCCTCGGCCAAAAAGTACGTAATTTTTCCCTTCGAAGTAGGGCCCCTGGTCCTACAAATACCTATTAAAGTTCATCTCTTACTCTCAGGTCCATGAATGTAATACGGGGGACTTTTATACGTCCTATACTATTCCCAAAATGTACCGACCTGAGTTAATTAGGAATATAATACTAGTTATTGTTATAGTTCTCCCAATCGGACTAAAAAAAAAATACATGTTTTAAGAGAAAGATATGGCTCTTTTTTTTAAGGGTCAACAACCTTTCGCGTATAGACGTGAAAGGTCGACGACCCTTAAAAAAAAAAGAGCCATATCTTTCTCTTAAGTTGGTTCAAGCCGGAATCGTGGTCGAGTCCCAAGCCTTTTTTAAGAGTAAGATCTTGCCCATTTGACTTAGAGTTTTTTTTCCATTAACCCGTATTTAGTGAAAAGTGGAAAATAGCCAATATATAAAATTTTAAATACGTGGAGGTCTTAGAAATCGCCTCAAATATCCCCAAAACATTTTATCTAGTCTTGCCTACCCTTAGTTTACGAGATATCGACCCCGTCCGTCTGCGGGCTCGCGTGCCGGAACGAGGCCCACCTCCCTCCGGGTACAGGCTGCAGCCAGCTCCCTGGTCCAAAAACCGACCTTTGAAGCCTTATTTTTTATTTTAGAGGCGAAAAAAATATTTTCTACTAGTCCGCACGTCTAAGTAAAAAGAGACAGATATGGCTCTTTTTTAAGAGTAAGATCTTGCCCTTTTTACTTAGAATTTTTTTAGTTGACTTGAGCCTTTTCGGAATCCTCCGGATTTTGGAAAAAAAATTTTTTCCGAGATAACACCGGAAGTTGGTAGGAAATAAACCGAGAAACGGAATCTAATTGGTTTTTTTGGCGGAAACGACCGGAAGTTGGTCGAAAAAATTCCCAAAGTCGGGAAACTAAAAATCGTAAATCAATTAATTAAAATTATGGAAATGCACCTTGAATGCCTCATAATAGACCTCCAAATGAAAAAACATTAAAATTTTAACTCGAAATATAAAATTTTAAGACTTTTGTGAATTGGGGTCGATGACCTTTTCGTCTTTTTGGTCGTCCACCCCTTTTGGGGGGTAAGTGCAAGATCTTACTCTTAGACTTGGTCCCAAGCCTTTTTTTATAAAGGGCAAGATCTGTCACATATCGGGGGTTTAAGAGTAAGATCTTTCTCTTTTCGAGGGCAACATCTGTCACATAAAACTCGAAAAGTGCAAGATCTTACTCTTAGACTTGGCCCCAAGCCGTTTATTAAAAAGGGCAAGATCTGTCACATTTCAGGGGCTTAAGAGTAAATCTTTCTCTTTTTTGAGGGCAACATCTGTCTCTTAAAAAATAGGTTCAAGTCTTCCGCACTGATCTGCTCGTTGGATACCTCTAGGGGGTTAATTTTTTTCCTCTCGCGTGTATCCCTCGTTGGATACCTCTAGGGGGTTAATTTTTTCCTCTCGCGTGGATCCGCTCGTTGGATACTCTAGGGGGTTAATTTTTTTCCTCTCGCGTGGATCTGCTCGTTGGATACCTCTAGGGGGTTAATTTTTTTCCTCTCGCGTGTATCCCCTCGTTGGATACCCCTAGGGGGTTAATTTTTTCCTCTCGCGTGTATCCGCTCGTTGGATACTTCTAGGGGGTTAATTTTTTTCCTCTCGCGTGGATCTGCTCGTTGGATACCTCTAGGGGGTTAATTTTTTTCCTCTCGCGTGTATCCCCTCGTTGGATACCCCTAGGGGGTTAATTTTTTTCCTCTCGCGTGTATCCCCTCGTTGGATACCCCTAGGGGGTTGATTTTTTTCCTCTCGCGTGTATCCCTCGTTGGATACCCCTAGGGGGTTAATTTTTTTCCTCTCGCGTGGATCAGCTCGTTGGATACTTCTAGGGGGTTAATTTTTTTCCTCTCGCGTGGATCTACTCGTTGGATACTTCTAGGGGGTTAATTTTTTTATCTCGCGTGTATCCCCTCGTTGGATACCCCTAGGGGGTTAATTTTTTTCCTCTCGCGTATATCCCCTCGTTGGATACCCCTAGGGGGTTAATTTTTTTCCTCTCGCGTGATCGCTCGTTGGATACCCCTAGGGGGTTAATTTTTTTCCTCTCGCGTGTATCCCTCGTTGGATACCTCTAGGGGGTTAATTTTTTCCTCTCGCGTGGATCCGCTCGATAGATAACTTAAAACTAGTGGCTCGAACTAAGATATGTGGGATATATTGCTCTCTTATATATTGTAAAAATGTTTTATGTTAAAAATAATTAATAAGTATTTTTTAGGAGGATTTCTCTTTTTACAAGCGATTATATATTTTAAAAAGACGGAAAACAACTCCTTGGCTAAAAAGTCGTCTGACTCTACGCCACCTCTTGGAACAGTCCCTCAACTACGTTGGCAGTGACCGAGTTGACCCTTCTTCCGATAGAGGGCGTATTCGCTCGACGGATTTTCACCGCGGCGAAATCTTCATTCTCGCGGTCCGCGGACAGCTAAACGTGCCTATTCTTTAACAGAAAAGGTTTTACATACAAGAGTAGGCTTGAGCTTAGATATGTGCGATATATTGCTCTCTTATATATTGTGAAAGTTTGTTTATGTTAAAAATAATTAATAAGTATTTTTAGGAGGATTTCTTTCTTGGAATTCTCCCTTCGTTGTTCTTCTTTTTTATGGTTCAAATATGTTTTTGTAAAATTTTTGACAAGCGATTCATATATTTTAAAAAGACGGAAAACAACTCCTTGGCTAAAAAGTCGTCTGACCCGAACGCCACCTCTTGGAACAGTCCCTCAACTACGTCGGCAGTGACCGAGTTCACCTTCTTCCGTAGAGGGCGTCTTCGCTCGACGGATTTTCACCCGCGGCGAAATCTCATCCTCGCGGTCCGCGGACCGTGCCTATTCTTTAAAGAAAGAGGTTTTACATACAAGAGTAGGCTTGACCTTGATATGAGAGATACATTTTTCCCACATTTGAGAGAAACCTCTTTCTTACAGAACTTAGCGTTTTCTAGGCGACTTGGGGCATTTTAGAATCTTCCGGATTTTGGAAAAAAAAAAAAAATATATATGAATAAAATATAAAAATACATAGTTAAAAATATGTAAAGGCACCTTTAAAGTCTCATAATAGTCCTCCAAATAAAAAAACATTTAAATTTTAACTCGAAATTTAAAATTTTAAGACTAAAGTGATGGGGGGGTGAATGACCTCTTATCAGTAAGCTGTCCCAAATTTTGAGGGCAAAATCTCTCCCATAAAACTGTTCCAATGCGGAAGACTTGAACTCGGACACTTGTGAGAAACATTTTCCCATTTTTTAAGCATAAGGGAACTATCGCTCTCTCATATAAGGGAGCTATGCTCTCACTAATCAAAACCCAAGGGTTAATAAACAATAAATTATTGAATTTACAAAAATAATAGTCATATATTAAAAAAATGTACATGATTGACGTTAAAAATACATTAAAAAATTCTATATAACTAAATATATATATATTGTAGCGTAAATATAAAATACAAAATACAAAAAAAAAGAAGTTAAATTTAAAAAATACATAGACAATTAATTAAATATAACAACAAAAAAAAGTAACAGACATAAAGCAAAACTAACTAAGTAACTTATAACTAGTCCGACGACGATGGCGATGTCCGTTCCGTTTGCTTCTGGCTGATGGCTGTCGATGTCCTGTTTATGAGCTCGGTTATGTCGTCTTCCTCGTAGTTCCATCCGTAGTGGTCGATAAATCGCCTGACCCGATGAGGGAACCCGCTGTCCAGTCCCAGATCACCGATGTGGGAAGTGATCAGGGCAGCGCGCTCGTCCAGGAGACATTTTGAGTGGGTATCTGCAATGAAAATAATTGTGAAATAATTGTTTTTGTTTTTAAATTTCGCTTACATTGCAAATAACGATACTTCTGCTCGTTGAGGTCGTCCAGTCCCACCAACTTCGCGACTCTCTTCTTTGGCGGAAATTGCTCCTCAGGTTTGACGCTGAAGAGGCTGCAAATGAGAAAAAAAAAAAAAAAAAAAATTATTAGGTACCATATCTTTGTAATCGACTCAGTAGTTACCTTAGCAGGTATTTCTCGCCAACATTCCGTATGGCCTGCCGGATCCCCAGGTTGTCGAGGGCCTCCAACCTACTGCTGGCCTGCTCCCGGGGGTCCAGACGGTAAACCCTGGAGGCCGTCTGCTGGGAGTGGCACATGGCCTTCGCCACGTCCTCCATGATGGAGGCAGGGTTTGCCGTCTCCCCGGTGTCTGGCCTGACGATGGATGTTGCAGTCGCAGTCAGGATCCGCACGACCGTCGGACTCAGGGGAGCCTTACCTTGGTCCGACAAGGCTTTGTTGATGTCCGCCATAAACTTGCGGTAAGGCTTCCTCTGTGTGTTGATGAGGAAGGTGTCGTCAACTGCATCCGACACCCTCCTACGCAGGGCGAGGTAGCGCGCCCAAATGGGCCAATATTGAGCTGGCACTCCAATATTTGCTACCCCCTGCGCGATCGTTTGTGTTTCTTCACCCTAATTACGTAGCGGTAGTACTGATTTGAGATGGGGTTCTGCTTGGCTTCCTCCACCTCGGCGATTTTCATTACTCATTACACCAGTACGGCAGGCCTGGGTGCAGAAGCCAAATGCTCTGAAAATGAAAAGAAAAGAAATTAAATTCAATTAATACATAAATAAATAAAATAATATATTAAATAAATAAATAAATTATAAAACGGTTGCTCCCACAGAAAAGAGAACTATCTTATATATAAAATAAGGGAACAATCTCTCACATATTTAAGGGAAAGATTGCTCCCACATTAAAACATATACAATATTTAAAATAAATGAAATTACCCGATCCATCTGGCGACTGTAAGCCAAGCCCTCGACGCCTCCAACGAATGCGGCATTGTCTTATTCGTATTTACGTCGAGGGTATAGTGTGGGACCTTCTGCGGCCTTATTGGGACCGCCTTGTCTTTGAGTCGAAAGAGGCCGGTCTCCAACGTAATTAAACTTGATTCCACATCTGGGATGCCGCGCAGCAGAAGGTCCCTCGTGTTCCTTAGGGCGGAAAACACGTCTTCTGCCGTTTTCGCCAATCGTTCTGTCCGGTTCAGTTTTCGCTGCTGATCGTGCGTGGAAATTTTTCTGGAGTTGCCCTTCCTGATATATTTCCACGCCAGACCTGATGCTCTTATCGAGTTAAGGAGCGACTCCTCCCATTTTTCCTCGAGCCCTCGCATAAGCATCAAGTCCGTGATCCTGAGCATGGTCGTGCAGTAGTTTTTGACTGTCGACCGGACCACGCCCAATGTCTCAGCCTTCGCGAGGAAGGCAGACATCGCGGCGTGGTTGACCGCGACTTGCCGCCAGTCCGATCGGAGACGGACGTCGGTCTGGCTGTACGACCAGCTCATTAGTCTAAAATAAATAAAAAAATCACCGTTATTAATACATGTCTACAAATCACAAATTTTTTACGAACCTGAGGAAATTCCTCAGCTGGTTTTCTGCAGACGACTTTGTAGTGGTATGGACAATTGCAGCTTGAAGTAGGTAAGAAAATCGTCGTCCATGGAGTACGGGTGTATTGTCTCCAACCCCGCATCTTTCAACTTTTTTCGTAGACCACTACGCACGTCGTCGCTTTCCGTCGCTTTCCTCGTGGTCGCCCCTGATGTCGTCTCGTCCGCCGCCCCTGATGTCCTGTTCGCCGCCTCCGATTCCAGCCCTGATGTCATCTCCGCCGCTGCCTCCTCCGCCTCCGATGCCGATGCCGCCTCCGCCGCCGCCGTCGCAGTCGTCTCCGCCGCCGCCACAGTCGCAGTCGTCTCCGCCGCCGCCACAGTCGCAGTCGCCGTCGCCGTCGCCGTCGTCTCCACCTCGCCGCCGCCGCCGCCGCCGCCGTCGTCGTCGTCTCTGCTGGCTCATCCCCGACGTTTCCGCCGCCGTCATCTCTTTCCTTGACGTGACTCTTAACTTGGAATCTTGCCTACAAAAGGAAACAAAATAACAAACTGAATCATGTTTATGGAATACTCACGTTGTTATCGGCGTCAGTTTTGCCTTAACGACCTCCGATATTTCGTTTAGGCCTTGTCCGATTACTTCTACGCCAACTGCGCGCAGAAGGTCTCGGACTCTCCTTCCACATAACGAGTATAACTCCTCCCCTAAGTATTGTACGGCCATACTTTCGGGTACCCGCCGAAGGCCCCGACTCGTGTCTTGAGTTATCTTGCGGCTGACACGGTCGGCCGTCGCCTGGATAGTGCTTCCCTCCTCTGTGGCCGCAGTCAGCCGCTCCTTATGGCGGAGGATCATGTGGCGCGCTAGCATTTTCTTGAACATACGGCCACAGACGGGGCATGATTTCAGCGATCCAGATTTGACGGCATCTTCTAAGTTTAGCGGTTTACTTTTGGAAGCCTTCTTTGTGGAAGGGCCTTTTTTCCACCGACTGAAACGATAGAAACAGTTATTTTTATAAGCGTCTACTAAATTCTAAAGACTTACAGTTTTTGTGTTTTCGGTGGGCCCCTAAAACTGGAGTCGTCGGATCTCTTCAATGTTGTCGTCATCAGAGAGTCCTGTACGTGCCTAAAAAATTAAAAAACGTATATCAATTAGTAAATACTGTATACGAATTTCGAAAGTCTTACAAAATTGACTGGGGCACGTAGCTCGGGTCTATCGCTTCTTCGACCGTACGGAGGTCCACAGAACTGGTCGGTGCCTCCGCGATTTCCTTAAAAATCAAAATTATTATTATGTATTAATAATTATATTATATATTTTATAATTCCAAGATTTGGCAAAATTAAAAGTTAGGCGTTGCATGTATGCTAAACCAACAAGACCGAAAGGAAATCATGGTTTAGCGGGTCGCCTCCCCCCTTTTTTTTTTTTTTAAGGGTTGATATGTGGGAAACATTTTCCCTTAAACATGTGAAAGAATATTCCCTTTTTTAGAGAGCAATCTTCCCTTGAATATGTGAGAGGTTGCTCCCCTATTTTTACAGGATATTGTGAACATGATGATATTTCATGGATATGTTTCGGGTTGCGATCAGCCCCTCATCGGCAATAAAGTAAAATCGCTAAATTTAAAATTAGGACCATAAATTTTTTAAAGAATATATTTTAACAAAGAAAACTGTAAAAATTAATAAGTTTCAATGTTATTCTTTGTTTTTCTCTTGAAAATAGTCTAATCTAGATAGTCGCAACCGAAACATATCCGTGAAATAAATCATCATGTTCACCAAATATCCCGTAAAAATTAGGGGAACAATCTCTCACATATTTAAGGGAAAGATTG
>JACGAQ010004058.1:0-20291 GCA_014119065.1 Orius insidiosus | reverse complement strand
CTGTGGCCATTTGCGGTCGCGTGAATTATTCTTTTGAAAAATCCGAGTATCCCAGAAAAAAAGGAAGATTTGTTCAGAATGAAGAGAAGTTCGGTCGGAAATCGTAGCACCAACAACACTCGTTTAAAGAGGAGCTTTTGCTCTGAGTTTAGTGGGTTCGCAATCCCTTGAGAATCTTATCTGTTTCAACATGCTTTCCTTTTAAACTCTTCCTGTTAATGGAACAACACGGGAATAAAGTGCAATCATTGAACTTAACGTTCAATTTTGGGTGAATACAAAATAGAGGATTTCTTGAACATCTACGCGCTTTTAAAGGATGATAAACTTGGACGGCGATTTCACAAAAGCGGAACGCTCGCGCAACTTCCACGGACCCGGAACTAATTTCTTGTTTAAGACTCGCCTTGTTCGCTGAGACCCTATTATAATTTGTATAATCACTGTATAAATACTTTGTAACAAATAACTTACCTGTGTCACATTTTCATGATCTAAATTCTTGTGTAAAATTAAAATACGCAAATTCAAACATTCTGATTTTAAAATTATAATCTACATTTCACCCAGATGAGTCGACGAGTGAGGAAGTTTTCTTCCATATTTTTGTTTTCTAATTTTGACTGGATAGGATTTTGAATTTTTGAGCATGTTTGACACTCCAACTAAAGTTGAAATCCGAACTTTTTTTTTACCTTCGGTAACCCCATTCCCGTTGATTTGATAGGTCATATCTGACACCTGTCTGTATAGTCTCATTTTCATTCCATTTACATAGAAGGCGCAGGAAGATTTGTGCGTAAACCTGATGACTGAGGTACTATACCCTCGAAACTGGGCCTCCGAACCAGATTGAAAATAAGTTGTAGCACTAAATTGTGCGTCAAAACAGAAAGTTTGCGTCTGTCTGGATCTGGTAAAAATATTTAACTTTTTTTTGTAGGATTAAACTCCCCGCCGTTTTTGTACTTTTTTTACCACACTGCAAATTTCTTTCTAAAATAATGAAATTTTTATAAATTATTAATTAACTGGCGTAAATGTTTAACAATGGACCAAGATGACGTTTTATAAATGAGGAAACTTGGTTTTTTCCTGCTTGATATCAACTCATTGCGTATTTTTATGAAGAAAAAAAAAAACTTTGAAAAGTTTGAATATTTTCGTTCCTTTTGCTCAAGGGGTTGAAATTAAAAACCATCGCAGGAAATAATGAATTAATTAAAACGAATTCCCTCCTCTACCTTATTTGAAATTTACATTGTCAATAACCCATATTTTTAATGCATTATTACCAGTGTTCCTAGAAGGTCCTTTCTGTATTATTTATTTTTGAAATCTTTCCTAAACTGGTTTATTTTAAACCAAGTGTTGATTATACGGGAATTTATGAGACTTCGGACTATAAAGGATTTTTTTTTTCAAATCCCCAGAGGTATTGTAGACGCTGACAATTGTAAGGTGACAAAAAAAGATCTGGAACGGCTCAATAAAAAATGTAATTTTAAGTCGCATTTGACACCTCGGTAATGACCGCCGACTAGGCGTCCCCGAAAACGCTTCTCCCTCGTCTTATGGAAAACATGTACATAAATAAAAACTTTTTTTTATATAAAATGTCTGCAAACGTAAAACGAAGCTTTATCTTAAAGCCATTGGTGATATTTGTGAGAATTCTTATTTTATTTATAAACTTCGAACATTTTTTTGTATTTTTTTTTCAATTCCTATTTCCTCATGCTAATATTGATTTAAATTTAAAATTATGTAAATAAAACGCGATTACAGGGGTGTTCGGGGATCGACGAAGTAAACACTTTTAAACTCAGACTTTTATCATGGAAAATTAAAATCGTTAGAGGTTTTTAATTGCAACGATGGAGATAAAGGATATTAAAGGGAAGTGCCTAATTAAATTTCCCAGTGCATTTGTGCATAATTATATTTTACAAGAGGAAATTATGAACGCTATTTGAACCTTTTGTAAATAATTTTTATCACCTCGACAGACGAAAAGGGGTTTCACAGAGAAAAAAAATTAATCCTGGGAGATTAGCGAGAAAAGATTAGAGACTTTCTTTAATAATTATTCTTGAGGACTTGTGGGTAAACGGAGGGACGAAGAGGGCTTAAGCCCTAAAATGCCTTCTAGACTGTCTATCTTATCTTTCTGGCAAACAAACGTGGTGTATCTCCTTCAACAGATCGTACCCCAACACTATTAGACACTTTCATGAAGAACAAACTAAGAATTTTTTTTTCTTCAAAACCTTTCGTTGTATCTAATGGTTTTAGGGTACCTGAAACCTGAGTAATGAATGCCTTAAGTTGATCCAACTTTAATAGTATTTTGGTGAAGTGTTTTGGAAGAAGTGGTGACAAAAAAGGTGACAAAAATGAGGGAAAGGTTTTGTGTTGTGATACTAACGGCAGACGATTTTTTATGTAAATGGGCCTTCCATGAATATGCGATCTTTGTCGAGCATATGTTAGTGATCTTTACCGATCATCAGGTTTCATTTTAATGATTTCTAGAAAATGGCATTACAAAAAAAACTTAGCTTTTCAGAAACCCAGAAACCCTTCTAAACAGGCCTCCTCAAGCCTGAAACCGCTGCCTTTGCTTTTTCAAGTTTCAAGGCTCCTCTTGGCGGCATCGTCAAATGCTTTCTTTCAGCTTTTACCATCAGGTTTTTTCCTTCTGGAGGCATAGAATTTTTTTCCAAATTGTCCCACATCCTACCTTTAAAAAAATAAAAATAAATACCTAAATAGTATAGCAATAATTGAATATTTGTTGATGATTGATTAACCACCATGATGTAGTCGTTATGAAATGTTTTGTACTGAGAAATGTAAGGGTCGGTTGGATTTTTATTTCATAAAATTTTTCACGCATATATGCATAAAATTAATTAATTAAATTATAAGCCAATATATGTAATTAATTAGAGCGTCCAGTGTTCACTTCAATCGTATACTTAAAAACTTACCGCAGAAAGTTCCCCAACTACGACAAGGCCTTCCAATAACTTTCTACCGTTTGAATGTATTAATTAGAGTGCATTAGTAAAATGTGGTTAAAAATTAATTAATGTCAATATTAATGAGAAAAAGTCCTTATTTTTTGGGCCTCTTCGCCGAAACGCTCAAAAATCTGGTTTAAAAAAGGGCTCAAAAATCTTTCTTGACGAAAACTAATACGGGCACTTGTCAGAAAATTTCTTATTGTCAATAGTTGGCATTCATTTGAAGAAGTTGAAAACCGAATCTCTATTGATTTCGATATCAAATTCGACTTTCGATGAATCTTTCAGATACTTACAATTTGAAGTTGGTTTCCTGCTGTAAAGGGAGACTCGCTTTAGTAAAAGCCATAGTGGGCTTTAATATCAAGCATAATCAATCCAAGTTCTTAGAAATAGTAATAAATGCATTTAACTTCCTTAAAGAAGTTAGGTATTTATTTAATAAAGGAGCATTTTCCTCGTTTGAATAGAAACTTCTTCTATTGACCCTTGACTAGAAACCGTCTGCGGGGGAAAATTAGGGATTTCTAGGTAATCAATTAAACAATAGGGTTTGAAGTGGCCTCTATGTAATGAAGTCCAATATTTCTCGATACCGACAACGTAAAGGGCTAGTTCGCTATTAAATTAGACGAAATTATCAAGTAAGTGCTTTCAAATTGAATTATGTCTTTCGGGTACTTAGTCAAATAAGCGCAGGCTTCGGTGGAATAATTTACCGACCGAGAGAATAGATTAACCCACATTTCCACGTTTCCAAGATTACCAGAATCCTTTACTTTGACTTAACAAAACTATGGACGACCTCGTATTCATGGTTTGACCCCAGACTCATATTAATTATGTAGGGAGATGACCTATCACGTCAATACAATAGTTCCGCCGGGCATTATCACCATCCCCGTGGATGACAACGCATTTTAGACATGAAGTTATATAAATTAACTTTTTTTGGGTGGGTGTGTTTTACAATACAAGGTTCATTTTCAATTTTTATCAATGAGCCGGAGTTGTTAGCTCCATTTTTGACAGCTACTGCTCAACGATACCTGGTTGACGGCTGATTTCGTAGCCTACACCCAGATAACTTTTTTTGTGATTTTGTCTTTGCGTCTTGTATAAATGCGTGATAAAAAAAGTAGATCATCGGATGTGAATATGCATCTTTAAAGAAACGATTTTCGAAGTATATCGGGCTTTCATCTGCTCGTTTGGACCAATTGTTAAAATTGAATGGGTTTGCCCATTGCAATTGTCCCCCTTCCAAAACCAAACTCTTTGTTCTTCAAACACGAACAAAAACACCCATTTGTAAAGGGAGACAAAAGTTCGCTAACTACTGCTCAAGCTATGAAAAAAAAACCTTTTATTAAATAATAATATTTGAAGTTAACCTGTTTTTTTTTTCTTCATCGCCTTTATATCATCGAGATCAAAAAGTAATTTAAAAAATTCTTTAAGGTATGTATTAAAAAAAATTAATAATAAATTAATCTTTGATCTTGAGGCCTCATCGTTCATCGGTATTCATCCAAAAGGCCCGATGTGCAAAAATGATCATATTTTGTCGATATTAGCTTTTTATGTAAATCGTGCGAAAATATCAGTGCAACATTTTTTATATCAATTTTTCATGTAATTCGTTCAAAAACGCAAGAAAGCTCAGAATCGTGACTTCTTGGGGATACATATGAGGCGCTCCGGGTACGAAGGGCGAACTCGACAAAACGTAGTTTCGAGATATTCGCATTTTAAAGTTTTTGTTAAGGGCGAACTCGACAGAAAAGTCACTCTCTGGAATTTTCGTGGCGAAATTTTAGATTTTATAGAATCATAGAGGAAAGGGTTTTTTAAAAAATTTTCGAATATTTTTTTTCGATTATTAATTCACAAAATGTATAATTTATTTTTATTTCGTGGCGGTGAGCTGTTCCAAGAGGAGTGGGGCTCCCGGAAAAGGAGTGGGGGTAGTGGACTAGGATACGAGTTCGCCCTTCGTACCCGCTCGGATATCGCAGTTAGAGCTTTGCCGCATATCGGTTTTTACGTATTTTAAAGGGGAAAAAAGGGCAAATTCAATATAAAATTACATGGGTGTATTCTTCAAAAGGTCTAGAATCTGAAAATGAAAAAAAAAAAAAAATTTGTCCGATGTCGAGTTCGCCCTTCGTACCCGGAGCGCCTCATATCTTTTTCCCAAAAATTTCTTAAGTATGAACCATTTGTGAAAATCCTATAAACTTGCAGTAACGTGTGAGTACAGTCCGGACTGCATCAAACGCTACCTAATAACCTTGGGAGAAATTCGGGGTGTTCTCGCCCCTTCCGTGTGGACGGCGGGAAGATTTCATTTTTTTGTACCTTGATACTTAAAATTTTTCTTCGTCAGTAAGAATGAAAACTTTTTCCACTGCGCTATTCTACGATTCAATTCATTAGAAAACTATTACGTTGTCCTACTTAGATGAAGTCACCTCGGCCAGCTTATTGAAGACTTCATTGAAGTTCAGTTTTCTGATTGAGGGGAAGCAAAATCCAAATTTTTTTGAAAAATCAATTTTTGTTAATAAAACACAAAAACTTCTTTCGGGAAGTTAAAAACGAGTTCGAAATGTCGCTGACAGGAAGGAAGCTTCCCGGGCATTAATATTTAATTAAAAAAGCTCACCAACTGTGGCAAACCTTAATGCGTTAAATGTGTCGACTCATGATTTTTATTAACCCGTATTAATACCATCGGTAGTGGAAATTGAATGTTTCATTTCAATTCTCCGCCCTTAAAAAACGAGTATCATCATAAAAAAGAAAATTACGATAATTTATGACTGTTTTAAAAGGTGATGAGTGATGAGAAATATTTATGATGGACAAATACCTTCAAATTACTTCAATGTTATCGCTACAAAGATTTACAGGGAGAAAGAGAGGGGAAAAAAATAAAACTAATTTGTTTTCAACATTACCAGGAATATAAAAGTAATCTCTCATGATCCAGTCTTAGCCCGGCTACCTAAACAAAGCAGGGAAGTTAATAAGATATAATTACGGCTCCTTCATAAGAAATGCTTTTCGTGTCCTATCAACGACAAAGATCAAGAATGTACACATTATACATCTCAGTATTAACGAGGGTTACCCTGCTGTTATATTTTTTGTTCGTTATTTTTTTTTTCTAGATATGTCCTTATAATTTAGGGATTTATTTCAGGAATTCAAGAATTCACGCTCTCTCTTTTTTGTGTTCAAAAGTCTTCATCCCAACACGTAGTAAAAGTGATCAAGTATTTAAATTTTAAATTTTGTTTCGCGTTAAAAAAAAAAAGTTGTTAAACTTGTAGGTTTTTCTCTTTATCCTTCGGCTGTTCTTCCAGACAACTATCCATTTATTGGCGACTTGGATGTTTCATGCCAAAGAATATTTAAATTTAACTTCAAGGCCTTGTAAGTAAGAAATTAATAGTAATTAGAGCAGCTTTTTTTCCAATTGAACGAGAGGGTAAAAATTGAAAACTTGTTTAAACTTGATTCATCAAAATTCCAGACTGGTTAGAAGCACGCATAGTTTGAAGTCGAATAAGTAATCGCCGAGTATTAGACGTAAGAATTCAAGCTATCCGTTTACCCAGTATATAAACCGAAATGAGAGTAGTTTAGAGTAGGGTATTGTTTGAGGTCCATCCGAAGGGGTGTTCAGTCACCCAGAGATGGGTCGAGTGCCAAACTTTTGTCACCATTCACTGACACGTCATGCTAAAACTCCCCAACCAAACGGAAAATCTGGATATCAATCAGCCGATAACCTCGTCGACAACTCGAACATTCGTTCAACAATATTCATGTAGGGAATATTATTATCTCATGTCCATTATTTCATTAAACAAAGGACGGGAAGGTTACTTTTTCCACACAAAAAAGTATTAGTTTGATGAGCTTCCATGAGGAGGGGGAGTATTAAGGAGGGGAAGTATAACGGAGGGGAGATTTTTTCGAACTTAAAAAATTGTCAAATCGTTCTCATTACTTTCTTGTTCATTAAATGAGGAAGATTGTGTGAAAATTTGGTGAAAATCGGTTGAAAACTGCGGCCGTAAAACGTGCCGGAAAAAATGCTACGTCCGGAACCAGAAAGTTGAGATCGGCATAAATCCATCATCGATTTGACCCTACGGGGTCTGGAAGACCCCTCCCCAAAAACCCGATATGGAGGGTAAAACCAAACTTCTTTAAGGAAGTTTTAAAATCATGAGGAAAATAGGCTTCAGGATTTATCATGTATGCGGATAATGAATACATTTCTGATTGGAATTCTGCCGATTTTGCTATTCATCCATATAGATAGAATCCCCACAAAAACACCCCGTGTAAAAAACACCCCGCCTCGCAAAAATCCTTTACTCAGCCGGAAAAAGTTGTGATATCAACTTCCCCGCCCTCAAATGAGCGAGAAGAGTCGATACGCCCGTGGTAGGTACGATGATGTGAGAAGCATGATGCCCGTGCTCCCGTTTCAATGCTCCCTTGGCGGCATCGCGAAATGCTTTGTATCAGTGATTGCCATTATTTATCAAGCCCTGGAACGTCCTGGAACGCTTAAGAATTACTGTGTTATTACTGAGTTCCTAACTAATCACTAGTATACACCCCATACACATACATACACATACCCCCCCCCCGTACTCACAAATGACACTACGCCTTCATCTACGTATGTCTGAGTGTTTGAATCATAACGATTTTTCCCGAAGAACGCACAGCACGTCTTAACTACGTCCCTGTAAACAAACATTTCGCGATGCCGCCAAGGGAGCATTGAAAAGGGGAGCACGGGCATCATGCTTCTCACATCATCGTACCTACCACTCGGGCGTATCGACTCTTCTCGCTCATTTGAGGGCGGGGAAGTTGATATCACAGGGGTATTCACGATCTTATGTTAAATGTTAGTTGTTAAAATCGAATTTCGAAACATCGTGAACGACCCTTGCTAAATCGGTCGAATCGAATAAAATACTGTAGCGCGCCATACGGCATTATTAGTAAGTTAGATCAAAATAAATAACCTGAGACATATGTAACACGAGAAACCATAACGTTGTTTACATTTTGTGTTATGTTATTTTTATGTTTTATATTTTTATGTTCGTTTGCCGGTACAAGAAGAACCAAAAGAAGTAAAAAGAAGTAAAATTGCCTGTTTCTGAACACACAAAAACACTCGACAACAAAAACGTAAACAAGAAGCTTTAACCTTCCCGTCCAGGTTACCCAAGTTTCTCGATTTCGCTAACATAGTTAACAGACCTCAGGGTCCCGTAGATCGACATGTTAAATCGAACGTTTTTGGAGTGAAATTTTTCTCGATTTTAACAGACTTAACAGACTTAACAGACTTAACATAAGATCATGAATACCCCTCACAACTTTTTCCGGCTGATGTAAAAGGATTTTTGCGAGGCGGGGTGTTTTTTACACGGGGTGTTTTTGTGGGGATATCATATCTTTTTGTAGTTTAATTAATAGTTCAAGGCCAAATAGGTCAGGTTAGCTGTTGACCCATTACACTGGCAAAAATTACCCAATTTATGTTTATGTTTCGTTCTTTTTTCGTCAGTTCTTTCGTTCTTTTTAGGGTCGATTTACCTTAAGGGGTCGGAAGACCCATTTCGAAATCCGACCTCTGGTGTAAATCGGATGTACAGAAGGCGCCTCAGACTAACTGACGATCGAAAAATGATCACTGGTCAAATTGACCCCAAGGGGTCTGGAGACCCATTTCCGAAATTCGACCTTATGGTGTAAATCGGGTGTACAGCCGGCGCCCAGAATGATCACTGGTCAAATTGACCCTGAGGGGTCTGGATGACCCATTTCCGAAATCCGTCCTCATTACTATACTCGTCCTCATTGCTAAACTCAGAAGAAGCTCTGTGCACAATTTCAAGTCGATTGGTCTTGTCTCCAGGCTGTGTACCCGTTAAGTGCTTAAATTACCCTAAAATTTCAGTTTTTTGTTCCTAACTTTTTTTTAAGTTAAGATTTCGGGTAAATCTTTCAAAAGGCACTGGCTCAAGTTGAAAGGAAGCTCTGTGCAAAAATTCAAGTCAATCGGTGCGCTAGGAGAGGCTGTAGCCTTGTCTAGCTGAATAAGAAGAAGAAGAAGAAAAGAAGAAGAAAGAAGAAGACACGGTAAAGGCGAAAACCGGGTTTTCAGACTTTTTATATCTCGGCTCCCTGTGGACCGATCGACTTGAAATTTTCAGCGTTACTCATATCATATCAAGTAAATCGTAGCAAATTTCAAGTCGATCGGTCCACAGGGAGCCGAGATCCAGATACCTGAAAAACGCAAATCGTGACGTCCAGTAAACATACCTTGGTAGGTACCGTTTTCTGACGTTCTTCGGAACTGGGTGTTGCTTGGCGGGGCGGAACGCTACCGCGTTCCTAGATAGTTGGGGTTTCGCCCTAACATGTTTATAATGGGATTAACATGTTTATAATGGGATTTGTTAATTAACTGTAAATGATAATCAAGGGTTTTAAAAAGTGGCCGAGGTAAATTGTTGTCGATATTTTAACGGACTATTTAAAATTATAGTTTAGAATTTTCATGTTAAAATTAATATTTTATCATGTTCGGTCTTCTTCTACAACGGAGATCTTGTATGCGATCAAAGGACCTACACTGTGCCGACCGGAGGTATCCAACCGAGTGTCTTGTCTGTCTTGAAAGACTTTCTCGTCCCAGCAGACGGTACAAACTGCCGTAAAAAAATTACTGCTCCGAGAATGGGCTGTTCTTTGTGATGGCGGATATGAGATGTAGGAACGGCCGGCCGGCACCACAAACAAACCGAAGATATTTTTCAACAGACAGGAAGACTCATCTCCAAAAACTCTGGAGAACAATGAACTCCTTTTAAAGAATTTAATATCCAGCGTAGTTAAGAATAATGACTGCCTACTTAACAGTACGTTAGTGAGCAAAAAATAAAAGGTTTTCAAGGCCTAGAATCTGTCAAGACAGCGAGGAACTCTGGAGAAATTACATACCAGCCATTATGTTACATCCACGATGTAGAGCATATCCAAGTTAGTAATCTCAGGTACCTATTATCAACATAAATTACTTAATCGTTGTACTTGTAAGTCGAGATAGGAATCTTGATTATTTCACTTAAAATACTTTTTATTGGTTTAAATAAATATAAAGATCTGTAGGTTCATGCGAATTCCGGATGTTTAAAAAAATGTTAACACCGAAAGCGTCCTGAACAATATCCTCGTCACGAAATCAAACCGATCGAGGGGCGGGCGGCGCCTTTGAACCTTTTGTCGAAAACGAAACGGTCCTACGGTATAAACTCCCTTTTATGACTAATAATAGTCGAAAAATATTACCTCCTTCGAGGTTGGTTTAATAGGTTTTCAGGTTTCCTTGATCCTTCATTTCGGAAGCGATTATTAATATTTACGAAGAGACGTCCGAAGGAAGGAGGGGAAAATAGGAAACCTCGGTTATGTTAATGTAAGTAGCTGATGGATAAGCCTCGCCGCGTCGCATTTTTTTTTCTGTTGGGCTAAAGCCCCCTTCTGTTTACCGCTGATGATCTTTACGCTTAATAAATTACCAGGCGCCATTTGTGATCGATAACTACCACTGGTCCTTTTGACCCATCTGCGGGCCTCCTAGACCCATTTCTATCGATCGGTTTTTAAGTGATCAATCAAAGGTTAGGGAACCGGCAACCTCATCGGTAAATTTTCCTCTACTGAGTCGTCTTTGACTTGTAAATTTTGTATAACTATTTAAATTGTCAAGTTTGGCTGCATTCGTCTGAGAAATCAATGTTCTTATTTTTATAAAAAGCTATACATATTGTATTGGGAAAGGACGGAAATATACTTCCTGTCGGATATCGAAGCTGAAACTTAAGATTTATCCGTTTCGCAAGGGGGAAAAATCGCTCGGCCGTGTGAACCGTTTTCTTTGAGTCTCATTTTTACCGGTGGTTGATAGATTTGGTAAAGATTGGACCAAAAGTATACCCGGTGTAGAACCCCCAGATCGCGTTTTTTTCCCTCACAAACTGATATAATTGTATGTAATATTTTTAATTGCATATAATTGCAATGGTTGTCAAAATTGATCGTGTTTTTAAAAATTTCGATACTTTTTTTTTTTTAAAATCTGAACTTAATTATATCTCGCAACTGACTCTTTTTTTGTTCTGAAAATCCATATTTCTACAGCCCCCCCCCCCCCCCCCCTATCCCGAGCAGTTTAGTAAACCAGAAAATTGTTCTCTCAATTCCAACAAATTTGAGGAAAGATCTAATTAAAGCAGAGAACCATTACAATAGCATTAGACGAGGCAATTAACTCACCCCCACCGGAAAGCCGATAAGCCTAATTTTCTGAAAACATATCCACCGATTCGAATAATGCCAAAAGGAAATGAATTGCATTTCCAGAACACTTCCTTTTGCCTCGGCCCCGGCGGCGACGGCGGGAAAATCAATTAAAACGACAAAAGAACGAGGGATTTTAACTTTTTCTTTTGAAAAGAGATTTCCTTTATTTTGATATCACGAATCTGTCGAGTTAGTCAAACTTTTTTGTCTTTAATTAAATTAAAATCGAGGCTAAAATTCAAGAACTGGATTTTTTTTCGACAATCCACAACTGTCACGTAAATCTGAAACTTTTTCTCAAAAAAAGTTATTGGTTTCTCGCAGAAAAAAATATTGAAAACAAGTATTTCGGGAGGGGAAAAAATAATCCAAATATTACATCCAAGAAACTAACATATCCGGAGTTATTTGACATTCGGTATGGAACATGAGGACATTATTGGTTGTTCGAAAAATTCAGAGAGTAAGAAAAATACGAAGATTGGCCAAGTTTAATCTAAAATATAATTATTGTTTTGTTTGAACGTCCCCTTCTTACTGATTCCACGAAAAACCCTTTGTTCGCCTTTTCGAAAAACCGTGATGCTTTCTGTAGTGGCTTACGTAGATTTATTGCACTTCAAATCTAATTTTCATGTTGAAAAAACCCCGTTGTGATACCTCTCGAAAGATGATTTTCGGCTTGTCAGATCTTGTTGGTCAAAGTCTTGGGTTTGTCTGTGGCCTCGCGTTCTTTTTCGGATTTTCACTAAATCTTATAAAAGGCGTTTTCCCAATCGCGTTTTTAATTTTTCAAGTTTTTTAATTATTAGAAAGTTGGTCCTTTCTAGAGAGCAAGTGATGAGTAAAATTGACCGAGGTGTCTCAGATGTACCACTAAAATAATTATGAAGTTCTTCTCTTTTTCCTTCCGGTGTATTACGCAAACCCCTTAGGAAAAGTGAACAAAAGCGTCATGTTCCCTATTGTCAAGTACCAAAATTAAAAGACTAGAAAGAACTTTTGGCGTTCAGGGGCTTTCTGCAGTCTCAAGAAAAACTCTTTGTGTCAACCGTCTGCTGACTATAAACACCATTTTCAGCAGATTTTGATCGTTTTCTTTGATCTATCGAATTGCCCTTGATCTCGTGGTCAAGATCACTCCTTTTGGGTTTGCAGGCCTCGAAAACAAGACCCTTTTAGCCGCTTTTGTATATTTCAACTCGGAGCTTTGTCAAAAACGAAAATAATTCCATGGCTCTAATTAAAAAGGTCTTTTTTTAAGAGTTAATTTAAACTGATCAGCGCTTTTGGTATGCGGCCTTTTCATGTTCTCCTACATATGAGGTCAAAAATTCAGACTACATTTTGTGGCAAATAATGCACAAAGAAGGTTTTGAAATTTTTAATAAAAAATAATTAGTAGCTTATTTTTTGATCGTATTAAAGTCATTTTTATTTAATTAAAAAAATTTTTTTTAAGTTCTTATTAAACTTGATTTTTTTAAATTAACTGTTATTGAACTTCGCTAACGGCGTAGGCTAATTAAAGAGCTACCTAAGAAATTCTTGTTAATAAATGGAAAACTTGTATTATTCCCTCATCTTAAGTTGGAAAATTCAAGTTAGTAAATCGATTTAAAATTTATCGTTCCCTCCGATTGCGTTTCGACCGCAAACACTCGTAGATATTGTAATGACACGGAACATTACGTTAGGAGTGGCTTCCATCCTGTCAACACGTCATTTAACTTCCTACTAACCGTCACTCGTCCTTATCTGGTGTTCAGTTAAATTGAGCTAATTGATATTAAAATTGCTAAGCCTGTATTAATTTGGAAAAAAATATATAAAAATAGTCTAAGTTATGATTTGATCGAGATTCTTTCTCTCGAGTGACGAACGTACAAACTTTTTATCTCGGTGGTAAAGTTTGAGTTATTGTATTTGCCGTCTAACTTCATCAATAATATTGCAAGCCAACAAATTCCATATTTCTTAAACTCTCATCTATCCGATGCCACATGTGTAAGGTGAAACCATTAAAAAAATTTTTCAACGCCCAGGGACAGTCGTATGCGCAGAGATAATATTTTCCCGTCATCTACATCCCTCCTGCGGTCAAAAAAACAAACTGTTTAACCTCATTGTCGGGAGTTTTCCACGGTATTTGGCACATAAACCCACTTTTTTCGATTTTAGGGAGTTTTCTTTAGTTTTACGCCTATTTTCAACCTGGTTTCAGGCCCTCAGGCCAAGAATTACTCTCCACGTCATTTTCTCCGAGAATCCCAGTCAATTTTCAAAGTTTTTGCCGGTTTTTTCCGGCGCTTTTTCCTTCGTCTATTACCCGAGATTCCGTGTTATAAGATTTTTGGCTACCTTTTGGAGTAAAAAACATCATTTTGTACCTTTGGGGTACGTCCGACAGTTCAATTTTGAATGTCAGAGAAAAAAAAATATGTTCAATGTCATGAACGGAGGGCATTCCGAGTCGTCCAGGTGTCCTTCCTCAATCCTTGTAGAAGTTATTTATTTACTTTTTTTAATCTTTAAAAAATTGTAACTCTTAAATTGATTGGTATATGGCACCCGTTCATTTCTGGGACATATTTCTCATTTGACGATGACATTAAATTTATAACCTGTACACGCTAAACTGGTGCCTACCTCACACATGTTAAATATGAATTTCCCTTTTCAGTTTCATCAAAATTCATTACAGCAGATGTTATTTAACAAGGTTAAAACAACATTTTTAAAAAATCAATGTCTATACTCTCTTCGGAGCTATTTGTAAGACATTAGGGCTTTACGTCTATGAAAGGCGGGTTCAATTTACAATTGATATTTAATTCTTTCGAAACAATTAATCCCTGGGCCCCCCTAGAGGATTCGAAGCTGGATTAGAATTTCTAGAATTTTTCACGCTGCTCACTGAGCTACGGAAAATTTCCGATGCTTCAACAAATTAAATAAACTAACTTTCACCTCCTAATATCAGTGAAAAAAATTGTTATTTACTTTCAATATCGGTAATGCTCATTAAGAAGGGGGATAAGAGGCACGGGATTTCCCTCGAGAGTGTATTGAATACTCCTGAAGTCTAGTGTAAGGAGAGATAAATCTCGTTGTACTGCAGGTAAGGGATTGATTGATTGATTGAGTGGAGGGGGCCACCTCGGCTGAGTGGAAAGAGTTGGAATTCAACAAAATTGCTCATTGAGACAGCCTTACACGATCTTCGAAATCCAATAAGGTTCACTTGAAATCCGAGAAGCCTTTTCTTCATTCACGGTTAGAACAACGAATTATTGTTATCGTTCCTAATTAGTAATTACCTACGGCAATTTATTATCGCAGTAATCATCCTCAGCGGCTGTGAAATTAAGCTATTATTACGCACATTATTGATAATCACGATGAAAGGATATCATAAACCGTTTACCTTTTACCTTTTTCTCTTTCATGAATGCAGAACTGTTCGATTAAAAAAAATCTAAAATATTGCTCTCCTGGACAGAATGTTGCCGAAAAATGTGAAAGGGCTGCCGTCCACAAAAGTTTGAATAGATTAAGGTCTTTTTGACCCAAGGGGGTCATTATGGCAAGCCTGGACTACTGGGGGTCATTTAATGTCCGGGATTTTAAGATATTTGTGTATGCAGGCCTTGATTTCAGGTAGCTCCGGGCAGAGAAACTTGATGCTGAAAGACTTCTGGTCTTAGTCCAAGAAACCATCCTCTTTCCTCCCACAAATTGGTCGGTTTTCCTGTTTTTTGACTGAAAAACCATTTTTCTCTCTTTCTCTAAAGTATTTTTTTCCTCCGTTTTGAATTTTTTAAAATAATGGTCAAAAACGAGCTCGGAAGGTAGCTAATGATAAGTGATGAGCAAGAAAAGTGGAAAGAGAAATCGAGAGTTGTCACCGAGGGCGTGATGGATAAGTCCCGTTTAGTCAACCTTATAAATCATAATATTAGTCCTTACCATCTGCGAGGACTTAATAATTAGAATACCTGCGACAAACTGAAAGAAATGAGATGTTAAAAAAATTCGAGTAATTTATTCCAAAAATGGGGCAAACGCATGACAGATGATGATTATATTGTGTACTTTCCAAGGGACCTTCGTGAAACATTGGTTCTGATTATTGTGTTTTTTCTTCCTTATTTTTTAACCTATGTTTAGATGAAATTGGAATCGATTATGAAACTTTCGTAATATTCGTAGGCTGATGAAGGTGATAAAATGGTGAGTGAAAAACTCCAGCTATGTGTGCCATAGATAAAAGGGTCCTCTCAAGGAAGCTAATGCACCACCAAGATTATTTGTAAATGGTCCTTAAAGACTCCGGCGAAATAGATCCGTGAATTTGTCTTTTGTGCTTGCTGTCCGGCCGGTGTTTTATATATTAAGACTATAAGATCTTAAAGCATCTTTTCAGGGTTTTTAGACTTATCGATAACATAACATCTAACTAATCAGTAACCACTAATTAATATGATTCATACCTAAATAATTATTGAGGTTATTTCGACTGATCACCTGAGAAAAGGTAGTAGTTGTTCGCATCATGGGTAATAATTTTAGACAGTTCGATAATATTGCTCCTTACTAATCACTAGTCACGATTTAATATATTACACTCCTGTAAACAAGCATTTCGCGCCGCCGCCGCCAAGGGGAGCTTTGAAAACGGAGTACCGGCGCTTCACCTCTTTTCTACAGTGTATATCTCTCGGGTGTGTCGTCCCTTCTCCCTGGTGGGGGGTAGTTGATATCATAACTTTTTCTGGCTGATGTTGAAGGCGGGGGGATTTTTTACACGGAGTGTTTTTGATAGCTTTGTCTTTTGTGCTTGCTGTCCGGCCGTCCATCAGTGTGGGGGGTTAAACTCCGGGGTAATTTCCCAAACAGTTCTGAGGACTATTCGTTTTTCCCTGAAGTTTATAATGGACAAACGGATATTCCTTGACTGTAAATTATTCTGACTTTTCATTCTGTTTTCTTTGACGGCACTACAGGATCTTCCTTTCCCAGTTATCTTGAAATGGCGAGTGCTTTTTTTTGGAATCCGCAAAATGGCGGATAACTACATATCTAAAATTTTGTTTCACGCGCTTCGTTTTCTCCGAATGCTTATTATATTTACATAAATAGATTTTATTGAGATTGATTTTTTTAACTTCCTAAAGTTATTGTTTTACCCTCCTTGTCGGGTTTTTGGGAAGGGTTTCCAGCCTCCGTTGGGTCAAATCGATTATGGACCGATCTCAACTCTGTCTGAGGTTCTGTCCGGCCGGCCGGCCGTCCGCCGGAACACTTAACGGCCGCAGTTTCCAACCGACTTTCATACAACCTTCCTAAATAGTTGACCAAGAAATTAAAGTGGGCAATTTTTTAATTTCAAAAATATGGCGGAGATATGTTTGAAATTTTATAAATTGCGCTGCGGCCGCTGGTCAGATTTTCACCATATACTCCTCATACTTTTGGCGAATTTTTGCTGTAAAAAAATTTTTTTTTAGTAGGGAGAAATTTGATACTTCCACCCCTAGCGAGAGGGACATCCCTTGGGCAGAAAGCCTTTCTACCTTGATCTCATCACGAAAAGAACTTTTAGTGTCAGCACAAGCCTTTAATTCCGACGCCCCTCATCTCGCCGCCTCGTCGTCTCGGAGAAGTCACAATAAACTTGTCTATTTTATAAACTTCCGTCCCGTATACCGTAAGGTAAAAATGCAAAATAAAGAATTGAATTAACAACATTGTTGCAAAACCTCAATGGATTTATTTAAAATTTTCGCACATGATAGCTTCGATTTTTATAAGCCTCGAAATTTTTTTGTTTTTTCTTTTTTTTCCTCCAGCAAAAATTATTTGACAACATAAAATAGCTGGATATTATCCTCGACGAGAACCCTATAGCCGAGAGCCCGGGGGTTGTAAAAAGTTGGCCTAAAGGATTAATAGGCGCTGACAATGAGCTCGCACGTTATGACTTCGCTGTTTTATCACCAGGCCGAAAAATTTTATCTCCGAACTTGACCTGTAATCGACTTCGAAAAATGCTTTCAACGAGAAAATAACAACAAAAAAGTATTATGGAGGCCTCCAAGCACTTTATAAATAGTGTATTAGACATTAAAAAAATGTATCATCTAGTTAATTTTTATTTGATTTTTTACAGCATTCTTAGATGCTTACATAAAAGAAAGGGCAAGTTTGGAAAGTTTGGGTACATTGTGGGGCTCTGCAATGCGGGCAGCGACTAAATACGATCCAAACGTTATGCTAGTGCCTCCTTTTTTCTCTTCTTTTTTAAGTACCATGAATTTTTTTAAATTTTACATCTTGCTAATTTTTTTTCAATGCAAGCATTTGATTAAAAATTTTTAATAGAATAAAAAATAATGAAATAACAAATAAATGAAATAGAATAAATATTTCTTCAGCCGTGGAAAATAAATTGCATTAAAATATTATTTATTTATTTAAAAAAATTAACCAAAAAAATTTAATCGATTTTTAATTGTAGATGACAGGTATCCAAAACGAGAATTTTTTTTTTAAATCTCTTATGAATCCTGCGTATATGGGTTGAAAACGATAAATAATTTATTTTAGGTTTTTTTATTAAGCTTTTTAGTAAATAATTGACGGTGTGATTTATTTTCAATGTAAGCCCTGTGGATCATGGCAAACGGGAGGTCAAAGTTTTAATACGGGATCCGCCTCTTGATTTAAATAAACCGTTGACACGTCCCTTTGAATGTCGAGCCGCCCTTTTTTTTTTTTCAACCCTCCAGATTCCATTCACAACCTTGAACGTCGATGAGAGTGAAATATCGATTTCATTCGAAAATTCCAACAGAAGTAATTTACATATTATAAAACAAGTATGTGCGACATTGCGGCAGACCTTTTTACCTTTAGCCCTTCAGGCATGGATACAAAATCATACGATTGAAAATTGAAAATTGTCACAAAAATTTCGCAATGAAATTATTCAAATATAAAATTTAAAACATCTCTGAGCTTTTTTTTTTTTTCTTTTTTTTAATTTTAGAACCCTCCAGTCAGTCTGAAACAGGTCAGCACTGCTTGAAGGAACCCCCTTCACAACATTTTCTGGCGTTCTCTTCGATATCTTTATGTCTAAAAACGACTCGTCGATTTTACGCGAGTTTTCCTCTGTCATTTGCACAAAAAAAAAAAAAAAAAAAACATTTTTTACCAAATTTTCAGAAGTTTTCCTCAGTTTTTCCACGTAGGAATTCTCCCATTTTCCTGATTTAAGGCGATTTCCTTCTCTTTCTACCGCGAGCGCTCTTTTTGCAAGGTTTTTGGGCTTCTTCCAGTGGCTTTCGTAACCGGGATCAAGTAGGTCTGTTGAACCAGGGCCTAAAAAAAAAAAAAATAAAATAATTAAGTAAACAGAGGTCAAATAAAAAGGTTAAAAATCGTATCGCTGAACTAAGCAAAACTTTAGACGGAGCCATTTTTGATTGATTTAAAAAGTGGGCCCATGAAGAGAATTCGAAACCTTTTCTTCCAGCGACACCGCTGGCATCGCCTACCTCTTTTGACCAAGAAAACATCTTTTTAAAGGATTTCAACGAGGTTTCCTCAGTCTTCCGACCAAAAAACGTTAGGTCTGCTCAAAAAACGGACGTGTATCACAATAACTTCTTCTTCTATAATTTTTGCCATCACCACAATCCCATCCACTCATGCCAACATATTATGATTTCGGTGAAAAGGCCATTATTATTAAACTCTAGTTAAAATCTAAATAAAATATTAAATTCTAAATTAGTTTGTGATTCCTGATAATTCATCCACGTACCCTTAAATAGTCTGTTTATCTCCGTATTTTACTGGGTTCGGTTTGTTCGGGTTGTTAATAATTTATTATCAAAATTCTTAAAAATACTAGGTATTTTAGAAATTTAAATTAAATTTTAAGTAGAAATTACTTCGGTGAATAACTGTATACGGTCACAATTTCCTGTTTATGTATGTAAAATTAGTTGTTTACTTTCCATCATCTTCATCTCCGTTCATATTTTCGCTGAAAACTGAAGAAAAATAATGGACTAAAAAAAATCCGGTCTTTTCTAAAAAAAAAATCAAAATAAATAAGGAATCCATAATCTTATAAAATCAGATAAAATTTAAACTTTACGTCTATATAACCGTTTATATTTTAGTTCATATCAAAGCTCCTGAGTCCTGTTCTAGGGACAATTGATTTTACAAAGTGACAAAAGAGATGTGAGAAGTGAATTAATTTTTCCTTTTTAGGTACTCAGAAAATGCTAAGTGGGAAGGGAATCTATCTGAGTTTAAGGGGCGCAATACCGGCGCGGTGTTTACCAAATAAAGCGATCCAACAAAGTGTTTGCCTATTGAAATGTGGCGTTCAATAAAACTATCCAGACTGGCAAGTGTGTGGAAAGCGTGGGAGGGCAATGCTATTGTGCCTTTCAAAGATTAATGGGACGTTGTCAACTTCTAATGTACAGAAAACTTAGGAACGTTCAACTCCCTTCTTTTTCACCCCTTCCCTTTCTCTGCGCCCCCATCGGCTCTTTCATCAACACTCGGTTTTCCTTTTGTTTTTTTTCCGTACCCCCCTGCTTATACCCTTTTCAATATCCAGGACCTGCCAGTAATGCGTTTAAGTTTCCTTCACTTTTAAAGAACGTTACGAACTTCTTGAAAATTTTAGGTTCGCGAAAAATTAATAAGAAAATCTTGAGAAAATCCCATTTGCGCATTTTCTCTAGCATAAAAAAAGAAAACCCCTTACCCCCCCCCCCCCCCACAAAAACAGAAAATTATTATATCATATAATTAACC
>JACGAQ010004057.1:0-20294 GCA_014119065.1 Orius insidiosus | reverse complement strand
AAAATTCTTAAAAAATAAGGAAGTACTTGGTGAAAAAAATCGGACGGCGGTTCGCCCACTGCAGTTTTTTAAATTTCAAATACAACATAATATCTCGATTTTTGTGAAATTCGAAAAAAGCTCTCGTAATTTTCAAACAACTGCAAATTGAAGATCCTATTAAAATTTGGGAAATCGGATTAAAATTGCAGCCGAAGCCGGAATGAAAGCGATGGACGGCCGGACGGCACCACAGAAAACCTCATGATCGGCAAAGATCACTAATCAGTTTCCTCTACGGAGTCTGGAAAGACCCTTTTCCAGATACCGTACCTCAGAGAGTATCACAAAAGCTTCATTAAGAAGTAAAAAATTAATCAAAACGTTATTATCAATAATAATAGGGTACTTAGAATAAATTATAGTAAATCACAATATTCAAGTGCGAACAAGAAATTTTTTATGCATTTATCTCTCAATCATTGAGTATATAATTATATCTTCTTTTATCAAAGAACAATTTAGTTTCGAAATTTCCCTTGCTGAAGACATAAAATTAGCATCTAAGGAATTCTTTTTATAGACTGCAGCCATACTTTTGACAGCAGCCAACAAGAATAAAGGGCAACAAAAAACCCTTTTCCTTGTAGGGTTTCACAGTAACTTCTTTTTAGGAAAATACACGTCGGATCAAAATGTCCAAATCAAAATAAAGGTAAATCAGAAAAATCGACGGCCTAATTTAAGACTTTTGTTTCCCCAAGACCGTAACACGATAATTTCTCAAAGGTAAAATACGAGTCAATTAATAGCTAATTCCGAGGGTTAAAATAAGCTTCATTTGCTTCATATCATTTATTTTCACTGGGAGAAAAACGGTATACACGATGATTCCTCCTAAATCGTCTATCTCATTTAATGTCGTAACATTTGATAGCCGGTATATGTTCCGCATTAAAGGTAAATCGAGCGAGCTTTTAATCCGGGGACCGAATAATAAAATCGAGAGGAATTAAAGGTCCCCTATCTACGGGCGATTCCGATAAAACCGGAAAAGCACCGCCAATTTACAAAAATTATATTTTTACGTGCCCTACAGCAATAGCGATTTTTAAAAGTAAATAACATTTATGAATTGATTTCAAAAAAATTATGGTTCTCTAGTTTTTTTATACAGAGGTACATGTATGTGTCATTAAAAAATTGTAACAGTTTTTGAAATTTTCAAATAGCACTTTCGAGTCGTTATGCTCTTAAGAACGTTTGCAAAGTACGTACATTAAAAGCATATTTAACCTTTTTTTCCTTTTAGAAAATCTGCCCGGCATTCAGTTTAGCCTAATGGATTTTTTTTCACGTAACGATCGTTCTACGAAGAAAATGAATAGAAACCCAGTGACTTTTTTAAAGATTAATTTTTTCAAACCACTAAGTTGCTACTCTTTGGGCGTGAAGTTTTTAATTAAATTCAATTCCCCTTCTTTTGAGGAAGTTCCTCATAAATCATTATCGTATACAACGGAAGGGTAAACAAATTAAAAAATAACAATTGTTCTTTTTTACCGCTCTGAAAGGTAGATGGTAGCAGAGCGGATAATAGCGAGTGAAAGCTCTATGGACGATTATAAAATAATCAGAGCCCCAGATTTCTTCCACGTCTCATTTCCAAAAACGTCCATTACTTCAATGTACTTTCAACTTCAATATCCGTTCAACTGCGCGTAAAATTAAAAATAGCCGACCAAAAAGGGTGACGAAACCTTGAAAGTTGTTTGAATAAGAATAGTTCACTATCCGGATTTAATTTGTTTATCCCGAAGGGTAGAACGGAGATATATGCGCCTTTGCATAAATTAGTAATAAAATGCCTTTAAAATGTGGCACCTAGTCAAACACTAATTGAAAATTAAATGAATCCCCAAGTAGGCAAATAAAACGAGACCGCTTGAAAGCGTACTTATGAAAAACACGAGGCACTTCAAAATTCAAATGAACACGAAATGGAAAATCAAGGTTGAGGATTAAAAGCTTGAAATCATGATGAGAAAGTCAAATATGTAGTTAAAAGAGGTAAAACTTCATCTTTGATTTGAACAGCGTCAAATTATGAGAGTGGTCTTTCGAGTTGAATTTTCACGGGGCCAACTCACTGGAAAAGTACTAGTTTGAAGAGCTTCCAACGAAAACTTCCTTAAGAGAGTAAAAATATATAAGGGGGAAGTATAAAGGAGGGGGAGGTATCTGGGAGGGAGGAGGGGAATAAAGGAGGAGGAAGTAACGGAGGGGGAAGTATAACGGAGGGGAAATATAAGGGAGAAGAAGTACGACGAAGAGGGAATCATAATTTTTCTAAGTATCAAGGTAATGGGATTTTTGCCCAGAGAGGTCCCTCTCGTAAGGCGTGGAACTATAAAATTTCTCCCTACTAAAATGATAATTAAGTTTAAAAAATGATAATTTTTTTACACCAAAAATTCGTAAAAAATATAAGGAGTAATTGGTGAAAATCTGGACCGTTCGGCCGCAGCGAATTTTCTAACATTTCAAACAGACATATCTCCGCCATTTTTTCGAAATTTAAAAATCGCTTTCGTTAGTTTCTTGATCACCGACTAAAAAAAATTTGGTGAAATCGGTTGAAAACTGTGGCCGTAAAAAATGCGTTCCAGAAAAAAGTGCAACGGCCGGCCGGCACCACAGACAAATTTGAGATCGGTAAAGATCAGTATTCTATTTGACCCTCCGGTCTGGAAGACCCTTCCCCAAAAACCCTACGTAGAGGGTATCACAATAACTTCTTTAAAACATTAAAAACGCCCCCGAGACTTTCGGACTTGTAACTTTT
The DNA here is from genome assembly GCA_014119065.1 of Orius insidiosus. NCBI lineage: Eukaryota > Metazoa > Arthropoda > Insecta > Hemiptera > Anthocoridae > Orius > Orius insidiosus. The sequence goes on along the minus strand of JACGAQ010004057.1, from coordinate 17,470 downwards.
CTAATCTAAAAAAGCCTAAATTTTCATTAAAAAAGTTTGAGCCTAAAAACTAGACAAATCTTGCTCCTTTTAAAAGAAAATCCTACAATGCCTAAGAATAATTTATAAATCTGGGTGTAGCAGATTTTTGAATCAATAAAAACACTATCTTCCCCATTTTCTTTCTTTCTTTTTTTTTTTTTACTTACGTTGTCGGCTCGTCGAGAAAAATGACTGGAGGGTTGGTGATTAGCTCGAGGGCAATCGAAAGTCTCTTCCTTTGTCCGCCTGACAGACGCCCGGAAAGTGTCCCCGAATGCTCAGTAAGACCAAGCATAACCAACAACTCAGCAATCTGTAATAAATCAAAAAACAATTTAAAAATTAAACGGTGATTAATCATTTTAATCAACCATTTTCATGGTCTTTGATTTGTTCACTAGCCAAAAGGGACGTTGAGATTTAAGAATATTCGAATCGTTAATCATAATACGGAATAGAGATTTTAAATTGAATGTGTTTTTTAGCTTATAAATATTATTCCCATTAATAAAATTAACTACAACAATCTTTTTCTAGTTGGACTGTTTTTTCGACCTTGCCATTATTTTCATATAGTATTCCAATGAAATCTTATTTTAAACACCCCCGTTTTTCAATGTAAATAAATTACTTTGATATTAATTAACACCTGTCGAATTCTTCAGTATATAATTTTATACCGATAAAATATTTAATTAAATATAATTAGAAGTTCTGAAATGCTGGCATTGAACGTCAATTTTTAAAATTTGATTTCCTTGTCCCAAAAAAAGGGAAGTCGAAGAAAAAAATATTTCGCGTTTCTGACGACTAAAAAACCGTAGGATATCATAAAGCCGGTCGTTCCCGATCGAATATTCCGGCGGGAGATACCCCTGGGGAGCGCCTATTTTTCCCGCCCCCACGCCTTTCTCTTAACACCGCTCGCATTCTTTGTAAATTGATTCCCCCATCCTATAAATCCAATTTCTGCATATTTCAAGAGTAGTAACCTAGTAACGCCGTTTTGAATATTTTTTTATGCGCCTAAATTTTTGCAAACCAAAGAATATCAAAACAGCGGTTGAAAAAAATCAAAGATTTCGCGAAATCCGAAAAAAACGTACCTTGTGCTTTTTGTCATTTTGAGATATGCTGCATCCGAGTTTCAAATGCGTCGCCAAAGCCATCGATTCGTATACAGTAAGCAAAGGTCTGACAACATCGTCCTGCTGGATATAGCAAGAAACCTTTTTAAATTGTTCCAGCCCGATCCTCGCCCTGCTTTCACCGTTGATAATCACTTCTCCCGAACTTCCTCGGACTCTAGAAAAGAAAAGAAAAACTTTTAAATTAAGAACGAACGGTTTCAGACTCTTATATCGTAATTTAGGCTAAGACTTTTTCTATCCTCTAGAAAGGAGTTTTCAAAAAAAAAAAATTGATAAACTTTAGGTCAATTTTTTTTAAATTAATTACAGCCTAAGCGTCAACTTTTTTTTTGGTATAAAATGAAAGGTCCTTAACCCTTTTTCGAACGCTTTATAGTCGCTCTGTTAACGGAAGAGTTAAACAAACAAGGAGGAGCGCTTCTGAATATTAAGAGGAGAGGAGAAATGGGGGCTGAGTAATAACGAGCCTTTTATCGTTCTCTTTGAACAAGGAAAGGGCCGAAAAAAAAAGTTTTCTTTTGTCTCTCAACCGCAAACGTACGGATGATTGGATTTTTGAAAAGACGTCAACCTTTGTTTTTCATCTCTAATTTTATCTCACTCTCTTTAAAAGATAGCACAGTGGTCAAAATGAGATTAATAAAACAGACAAGCTTTTTTTTTATTCATAAAAAAATTGTGAAATATGACACCACCCGACGCTGAAGTAATTTGGCCAGAAAACTGATATTGAGAACAGTTGATAAAGTTTTTTTAAATTTCACCGAGTAAAATATTCGGTTGTGGACGGTTAAAAAAACGAACTTGAGTTCTAATTTGCACAGAAATCTACCTGCGATTCGAATATAATTGCCTTGTTTTTGCCCCTTCAGAACAATAAGGGACCGCCCAACCAGGGGACGGTTTTTGTCGCTTTTGACTGTGAAATTTAAATCAACGCTTCGCGGTCCATGGGACGCCTCAATGAACATAACGATTTCATCTCTTTTTTTTTTCTCCCCAACATTGTAAAGGATTTTATTTTTCCATCGGCTGCGGCTGTTTGAAAACGCAACAGGGATCTAAAAACACTTTTATCCAGTACATCAACAAAAATAATTTCTATTCAAGTTCTCCACCAAAGTTTTTACGTTCCATTTTAATCTAAATTAAAAAAAATAACTTTGATATGCAGAAGTAATATCAGGGACTCAAACAAATCTCCTTGAAAAACTGCGGGCTCTGGAAGACTCTATTTCGGAGAAATGGAGGGTGTCTTTTCTCTTTGAGGAATAATTTTTATCCCCGTGAAATTACCTAGGAAAATCCTGCAGGCATTTTATTTTAAATATGAATATTTTAAGAAAATTTTGAGCATGAAAGAATGAGAAAATATTCAGCCTGATGAGGCCTATTAGGCGGGTGAGGTACAAGGGGGGGGGGGGGGGTTGTAAGGAAGGGAAGTACATATAACGGGGGGAAGTATAACGGAGGGGAAATATAAGGGAGGGAAGTATAACGGAGGGGGAAGTTTTTTTTCAAAAAATTTTACAATTTTTTTTTATAATTTTCCTTTTTTTTTTTTCGAAAAATGTTTTTTTTTTTAATTTTCCAACTTTTTATTTGAAAAAATAAGAAAATAGACAGCCTGATGAGGCCTATTAGGCGGGGTAGGTATAAGGGGGGAGGTATAAGGAAGGGAAGTATAACGGAGGGAAGTATAACGGAGGGGAAGTATAACAGAGGGGAAAATATAAGGGAGGGTAATATGACGGGGGGAAGTATAACGGAGGGGAAGTTTTTTCCAAAAATTTTCTAAGTTTTTTTTATATTAGGTGTACAAAATGAAACTCGGCTAAAATCTACAAAATTCAAATTTACCCTGTGGCTGAGTTTCATTTTGTACACCTAATAAATAAAAATTGTAGGAAATTTAATTCTCTATAAATTTGTACTTAATTATTTTTTTCTAGGATGCACCATTTTCGGAAAATAATTTTTTTTTAATAAATTTATCTTGAAAACAGTGCGTCCTAGAGAAAAAATGAATAGAATAAAAATTAAAGAGAATTAAATTTCCAACAGATTTATTTAGTGCATTTTTCAATATCTGTAACGGTTTACGATTTACAAGCCTTTGAAAATTAACCTTCTTAATGGTTATACTTCAATAACCTTCTTACACGGAGAAGGTCAACTTTTGATGGACTTTAACGCCTAAAATGTTTAAAATTTTCATTGAGTTTCATTTTGTACACCTAATAATTTCCTTTTTTTTTCTCGAAATTTTTTTAATTTTCCAACTTTTTAATAGAAAAAATAAGAAAATAGTCAGCCTGATGAGGCCTATTAGGCCGAAACAGGTCGAAGAAATTCTGTTTTTTTCATTCTCCCTCTTTTGCTATTTTCAATATTGAATACACGGTAAGCGTTTATCCGCTTCCAAAAATATCGTCATTTATAAAAAAAAAATTATTTTAATAAATAAATAATAGTTTATTGCCTCCAATTGTATAGTTAAGATCGGTTTCTAAAAGGAAATTTTTCGATTACTTAAAAAGTCTCCAAAGAAACATAATTTTAGTTTGATAACCGACGAGCCCTATTTCTTGAAAACGTGTGTCAAGAAATTCAAGCTATAAAACGTACGTTGAACTTTATTTATTTACTTGCGAAATAGTTTACTGCTCGTGGTTAGAAGTAAAACATATAAAAAAATTCTCGGAGGCAGCCTGCTAGCCCTAATTATCCCTATAACGACGTCCGAGCATTTTATAAATGGGGTCGAGGAACACCTTTCACAAACGGGTACTTTTGCAACAGTAGCTACTTTTAAAATACGTGATATTTTCATTGAAAATTATAAATTCATTTTATTCCATTCATCAGAGAATGACTCATTCTTGAAATAACAATCGAATCAACGAAATAAATTCATTTATTCAATACGATAAGCAATTCCAAGTCTTTGTTGATTTATTAAATTTTTTTGCAATATAAATTCCAACTTAAATGTTCACGATTTATGGAATTATTCGTTCAAAAATTTAAATTTTATATTCCCTCATAAAAAAATCGTGAAATTTAATTTTTGATTGAGTAAAAATGTAAATTGATTTTCTTATGGTTAATTAACACATAGACAACTACTCTAGGTTTTTTTTAACTTTCTCAAAGACAATTTATTGTGACACCCTCCAGTGATGGTCACTGTAAAAGGGTCTTCCAAACCCGGTAGAGGAAAATGGGGTTCCTAGTGATGTGATAAAGAAAAAAAGGAGGACACCCTTGTAGCTCTTTTTTAGGTAAATTTCATTTCTTCAAAATTTACCTTTTTTTTTAATTTTTTACTTTAAGATTGGGAAGGTATTTGTTTGTTCGGATTCGTTCGAACACAATATTGGGTTCAATTCGGCGAAAAACCATTGCGGTAGGTAATGTTTTTACCCTTCATTAAACGTTAAGAGATTAGAGGGCTAATTGAGCCCGGTTAACCGCGTAATTCGGAAGTTAAAGCCCATTTATTACGTTCAAACTTTTTAAATACCTCTCCTCTACTCCTTAAGTGAAAAAATAAAATTACAGACTTCACAGTTTGAAAAAAAAAATGTAATTATTAGCAGAAAGTACTGGTTTAAAGAGCTTCCAACAAAACTTCCTTAAAGAGAAGTAAAATATAGGAGGGGGAAGTATAACGGAGGGGACGTAACGGAGGGGACGTATAAGTCAGGGGGAAGTATAACGAAGGGCGAAGTATAACGAAGGGCGAAGCATAAGGGAACGAAAGTATAACGAAGAGAGGGAAAGTATAAAGGGAGGGGAAGTATAAGGAGGGGAAGTATAAGGGAGCAGGAAGTTTTTTCCGAAAAATTTTCCAAGTTTTCTTTTTTTGAACAGTTTTCCGAGTTTTTTTTTTTTTGAAAAATTTTCCGGGTTTTCTTTTTAAATTACGCTTTTTTTCTTTTTTTTTTTTTTTTTTTTAAAGTGTGAAGGTAGAAATAATGGGCTCTTTGGCCTACGGATGTGCCTCTCGTAATGGGTAGAAGTATGAAAGTTCTCCGTACTAAAAAAATAATAATTAAAAAGTGGCAATTTTTTTACACCAAAAATTCTTAAAAATATATGGAGTAATTGGTGAAAATTGGTGAAAATCTGATGAAAATTGTGGCCGTAATAGTGTTCCGGAAAAAAATACTACGGACGGCCGGCCGGAACCACAGACAAAGTTGAGATCGGTAAAGATCCATATTCGAATTTATCCTACGGGTCGGAAGACCCTTCCCCAAAAACCCAACGTGTAGGGTATCACAATAACTTCTTTAAGAAAGTTAAAAAAGACGAAAATGATTGTGAAGAAGAAATAGCTGGTCTGAAGAGGCTTTTTAAGCCGAAACGAGTCGTGAGATGCCCGTTTCCATCAATTCCTCTATTATAGGTACCATACTAAAAATCATCTTACCGGAATACTAAAATAAAAATTAAACTGAAAATAATTTTGTTCTTCTCATTATTATTTATTAATTAACTGACTTTTAAAATAAAAATCACTGTTTGCACAAAGGGCTCTTATTTAAAATTAGAGCGGAAAAAGTCATCTATTTCAGGTTTAAATTGTTTAAAAGAGAGCAAGAGAGGCAGCGAACTTGAAAATTATTTATATAAAATTATAATATTGTAATGAAGTGCTAATGTATTAGAGAGAATTAGTTAATTAGTTTACTGTTATTTGTGTAAAACAATGCTCTGAGACAATGTAGGGCGTCAAATTTCAATGGAAATCTGTGATTATCATGGGAGACAACGGGTTGTCAGACAGCGAGACGTCTGGGACGCTTCACGGACATAATGGAGACCAAAGCCGATACATCCGATACACAGAAATGTCAAACTACCCCATTTATAGCATTTCTAGTGTGGATAGTAAAACTTTTGAACTAAAATTCTTCACAACAGATAAGAACAGGTAAGAAATTTGAAAATTCCTAAATCTTTCCGTGATTATACATTACAATTTAGTGACATTAAAAACTGGAGCCAATTAACAAAACTTTTATCCGATCCTTTGTTCGCATGAAATGTTTTGTGACAGAAGGTTCAAAAGATTCGGGATAATAAATTGCTATCCTTGAAAGATCGTCAAAGTCAAGGGTGGTTTCGAAGGCCTTAAATATAAAGTAGAATCAAGAATTCGCATTTTATATAAAACTTCCCTTTCCTTATTTAAAATTTAGCTTTAAAAAAAGAAGAAAAAAAAACTTACGTGTAACCGGCGAGGACATTTAAAAGTGATGATTTCCCAGCGCCGGATGGACCCATGATCACAGTGAGTTCACCGGAACGAAACTCACCCGAAAGATTTTTCAAAATGACTTTTTTTCTGAAACAAAAAAATTAAGTCATGAAATTTCAATTTAATCGAGCTTCTGCTTTAATAAGGGGACAAACCCAAAAGAGGCCTATTTACGACGTCGGGGTTTTACCGTCTAATTTTACATGCAAATACGATCACAATCAATAAAGACTCCGATTTTTCCTGACGCAATTCTTCTTTTTTCCAAGAAGCATTTTGTCATTAGTGCATACTTAGACTATGACAGGATTTCCATTTATCAAACTGGTATAATAAGTTTCCTCTCACACCTATTCAAAAGGCCTTTTGTCATTTTTTTATTTATTTTTCAGGGACATTTTCTTTACTTAAAATCCGGTCCTTTGGAAGTTTACGAGTGAGAACTAAGCGCAATTTTTTTTCCAAGTTACGCTTTATGACTTTAGAAACTCTAGAATAGAAAGCCATAAAAATATTTTCTAGTTTACTAAGGGGTAATTAAACCTTTTCTTTGTAACCGGTGCGATAAACCATTGCGAAATTCGGTCAGAGGTATAAAATTAAAATTTAGTTAACGTCAAGTAGCATTAAAAAGCCGGAAATGCCCAAAATGAGCATACTTTAAAAGGAAATATGTAAATATTTTAACAAACAATTTTTTAAGATGCCACTTGGTAATTTTTTTAGGAGTCCGAAATACCGCTTATATGGTGGAGTTTTTTCTTTGAAGTTTAGCTTTGAATTTGCGAGAAAACTTCAGGTTTAAAAAAAAATTTTGTAATTAACCAATAATGGAGGAAGAAATGACCGTGATAACGGGTATCACATGACGCGTTTCGGCTTACAAAGCCTCATCAGGTGAGCTATTCCCTCTATCACAATCATTTCACTGTCCCTCTATCTCCGACTTAAAAATTAAAAACCAATGAGGTGGTGAGTGGCTCTATCTATTGGAGAACGGTGGCGGCGGTGAGCTTCAAGACGAGAGTTTCCGGCTTCCCGCTGTATCCACCAAGTCTCTCGGAGATAGGTTCACAGCGAAAAGATAGAAATGATGGTGATAAAGGGATTAGCTCACCTGACGACGCTTTTTAAGCCGAAACGCGTCGTGAGATACCCGTTATCACGGTCATTTCTTCCTCCATTATTGGTTAATTACCACCCCTCTTGCGGAATACATACGCAATGAAAATTAAAATGTAAAAATTTTGTATTGTGCTGCAATCTAGAAGAAACAATCTGAACCAAACGAACCAAAAAACCGAGGTAATAAGTGGTATAATGAACCCTTAAGCATACATTTTTTAAATGTTTTAAATTAAGCATTGTCAATAGCATTTATCTCAAAAAGGCAGCAAACGCAATTTTTTAGATAGATTTCTTTTAGGCAGACTTTTTTTTCAATTAAAAATGTTTTTTAATTGGCGTCTGACCTGAAATTTGATAAAATATGTATTTTGCGAGAAAAAAAAGAAGATTAATAGAAAAAGTGATACTTTTTTGTCAAGGTTAACAACCGCGGTGCGCGACACCCTTCACAAACCGGATAAGGCTATCTCCGACCTTGAAAGAGAAAATAAAACACATTCCCTGTTTTATATCCACTTTGGATTTACGAGTAGCAACTAACGAATGCATCAATGCTTCTATTTCACTGGTTTTACAATGGTGGCGGCCTTGAAAAGCCATGAAAAGCCGGCCGAAACATGTACTGATGATGCTACGAATCACGATTTGGCCAAACGCTTATTACGAACGAATTACGAAATTATCCTCGTGAGAGAAAAAAATTAAGCCTTTAATGTAATCAAACGAGGTGATCCTGACAAAACTAAACAAAACAGGCCTACCAACGCAAGGGGGTTATTTTTTTCCTATCGCGAGGAACTGCTCGTTTTTTAGTCTAGATCGCCCACCTCTTCTTGCCCACTTTTTTCTTCCAGGAATCAAAACCCTAAAACGGAATTTCATATTCTAGTTACTAAATGAATAGGTATTGTTTTATTGGCATCGGATAAGTAGAAGTTACTTAAAGTGGCTTCTGTCAACTCCTCAAGTAGCATAAACTCGTTTTATTTCCAACAAATAAAAGGATTATTTATCAAAAAGGCTCGCAGCTCACATTTTTCCATTCCTACTTTTTTTTAAACATACAAGGCACTACGTTTGTCACAAAACGAAAAATTCTTCATTTCGAATAATACTTTTTAAACTTATTTTAGTTTTAGGCACCTACCAGGTTTTTCCAAAAAAAAAAAAAAAGTCTAAATAAAAAAAAATCATCGAAATAAAACTGAGGAAAAGAAATTAAGTTGGATTTGTGACCAATTCCTAGAGAAACAACTTTTTTTTTCTATTTTTAGTAGACACTTAACACTTCAAAGCATTTTAAAAACCTGCCTATTTTATAGGTAATCACATTTGACATTCGTTTCTAAGAGATTTTTAACCTTCAAATACTAAAATATGCGAATTTATGGCCTAAAAAATCAAATCGTCTATTTTTCCCAACTTTTTTCAGCGGAAAAAATTTCCTTTTTTAGGACTGACGGGAAACATTTTATTACATTATCGATTTCGGGCCTTTTGTCCCGTTCCGGCCATGGACAGTCTCGTAATAAGGGAAACGATGAAATTTTAATATTTTTTCATGTTTTGTCATGTTAAACAGGACTAATTTACCAGAACGTCCTCTCGCGTATGAAATTTCCTTTTTCCCTTTTTTTAAATTCCCTTTTTATTTGTGTACTTGACCATAACCCTCGTGGGTTAGTCAATGAGGACTCTAACGTACAAAATGGATTCCCCAGGGTGAAAAAAAAGGCCTGTTTGGACAACCCCACCCCCTTAAAATCGGATTTTGAGCATAAACAGAAAATTTAAAGCTTTGGGAGGATTTTGGATTATTTTGATCAATGAAACGGATTTTAAATTCCCTTTTTCCTTTTATTTGTGTACTAAACCATAACCTTCGTGGGTTAGTCAATGAGGACTCTAACATACAAAATGGATTCCCCAGGGTGGAAAAAAAGGCCTGTTTGGACAACCCCACTCCCTTAAAATGGGATTTAGAGCATAAACAAGAAAATTAAAAGCTTTGGGAGGATTTTGGATTATTTTTGTTCAATGAAACGGATTTTAAATTCCCTTTTTTCCTTTTTATTTGTGTACTTGACCATAACCCTCGTGGGTCAGTCAATGAGGACTCTAACATACAAATGGATTCCCCAGAGTGGAAAAATAAAAAAAGGCTTGTTTAGACTCCCTTAAAAAGGGATTTTTAAGCATAAATTAAAGCTTTGTGAGGATTTTGGATTATTTAATCAACTATCCAATAAACTGATTTTAATTTTTAAAAAATCGTCAGGTTTATAATAGCACATGAAGGACTTCCAAAAACAATTTGTTTTTTCTTGTTTTCGTATGACGCAAAACGGAGTTTTGTAAAAATCTATTTTCAAAAGGCTTAATTTAAATTTATATTTGGGAAGAAAACGACGGGTTCTTTGGTATAGGAAAGAGGTTCGTCAAGGGTGAATTTAAATTGCTCATTTCGAACTAAAAAAACGGGATTCGGACGAAAAGAGACAAATCACACATTCTGTATGCGGATTGCGGTTTAAAAACGTGGGACGAAACGAGCCCTGGAACCGAGAAAAATGTTAAATCACATAATCTAAGCCTAATAAATTTTCCTATCAAGTTTCAAAAAAGCTATATAATAAAATATTGTAAAATTGTTATTGTGGATAGCAGGTATCATACATAAAAATGGGGAGGTGTGAAAAAAAAATCTTAAAATCTCGTTTTCGCTAAAATCTTGGTGAAGAAAAAAAAACTTTTAGGTAGGAAGTTTTTAAGATAGGAATCCGGTGCTAAATAACGCCTCTCACGGACATTTTTTCCCCTCTAAAAATTTACATCGTCGAAAAGTCTAAGGGTTAATAAATTTCTACTGGATCAGATAAATATTTCGAGTTTCCATGAGTTTCATGTTTTTCATCGACGTTCGAAGGTCAATTTTTCGGTCACTAATGAAATGACGGAAGGACGTTTTTTATTTCGAAATATTCGGTGTTTCGCGGATTTATTCAACTCCCTGAAGGTCTGTATTTTTACAGAAGGATTTTTTAAACTTTTTTCGTAAAAATAAAATAACAAAATGGACGTTTTGAATCGTAAAAAATAATAACGATTAAGCGAATATATGAGATTCCTACGTTTCTTTAATAAAGGGCTGCGGTATGTGGTGTCGGAATACATGAACAGAAGGGGTTGAGAAACGTAGGGTGTCATGGAGATAGAAAGAGGGGGGGCAACATATATCTGTCCGTGGATGCCTTAATATTACAACCAGCTATCTCTGACATTTCCACTCTCTTGGTTCAACTTTTATCGCCTTTTCCTGTCCAAAAGAAATAATTATCATAGGGAAAAAATCGTTTTCCAGGAGGATTTTGTAGGTTTAAATTTTAATTGGAAACGCTGTAAAGGGATGTTTCCTTCCCTTCTCGAGGACAATCCACATTACCGTCGGCTTGTATTAGAAGCACGGATTCTGTTTCCTTAACAAACACGACATGTGGGTCAACAGGCGGGTTTGTGCGGAACCTGGAGAGGCCTAGTCCGTCGCTATATAACAACCAAAGGATTACCCCGGAATCCCTAACAAACGTTATTATTCCAAAACCCTTCTTGTTTGTACTTAGGATATACCTTGTTAAAAGTATTATTTCAACTAAAATTAAATGAAATATTGATTTTCATTATGGCTTCTATTATTTTCGAAGGATGTTGACGTTGAAGGCTTCTATGTTTATTGACACGAGAAACAGTGGGGTTCAAGTCACTTTTTAAAGGTTCAAAATCGAAAATAAACTAATAATTTAACCCCAAAATTAGTTTAGTTTTTTATGGAATCAGAATTGTGGACCACAAAAATAACTAAACTAATAAAATTGATAGTCGATCAACAACAAAAAAAATACCCCCAAATGTTTCATAACTTTTTTTTCTGTGAATGTCCTCTTTATACACGTAATACACCCAAATAAATCCGATTGCCTTAATTTAGGGCCTTCTTGATGATGAAACTCATGGGCCAATTTCTCGATAGAAGGCTTGGATTGTTGCACCGCATCGCCCATAGGCTCTTAATTGGATTAAAAATGGCATTTTTAATAGAATGAAAAATTAGAGAGGTTGAAAAAAGTAAAAAAAATTTTGGCAACCAGTGGGATTCCAACCAACGACCTTGGGGTTTCTAGCCCAACACTCTACGGAGTTATGAAAGAGTGAGGATGGTGGGATTGGGGTTCAATACAGTCGGTAGTTATACGGGCTACCTCAATGTCATCTGTCTTCACTGCTTCGTACATACAGTACACGTATACGCATTACCGTAGAAATCAGGGGAAAAAGAGAAAGGAGTATTTAAGATGTTCATTATTAATTTATTTATTTTTATAAATACCTATTAGTTAACGAGCGAGAGAGAATGAAAAGTACTAGTCTGCAGCTGGATCCGACGGGAACTTCCTTAAAGAGAAGTAACTATATAGGAGGGGGAAGTATAACGCAGGGGGAATTATAAGAGAGGGAAAGTATAACTGAGGGGGAAGTATAACGGAGGAGGAAGCATAACGGAGGGGGAAGTACCGAGGAGGGGGAAGTCAAAGTTTTCAAAAAAAATTTAAGTTTATTTTTGAAAATTTTCGTTTTTTTTAAGTTTTCTTTTTTAAAGCGCTTTTTTTTCGAAAAATTTTTAGTTTTTTTTCGAAAATTTTTTTCTCTAGAACTAATGGGATTTTTGCCCAAGAGAGGTCCCTCTCGTAAGGAGTAGAAGTATGAAATTTCTCCCTACTAAAATGATAATTAATGTAAAAAAAATGATAATTTTTTTACACCAAAAGTTCTTCACTCGAACGGACGGCCGGCCGGCACCACAGACAAAGTTGAGATCGGTAAAGATCAATATTCGATTTGACCCTTCGAGGTCTGGAAGACCCATCCCCAAAAACCCGACGAGGAGGGAATCACAATACTTCATTAAGGACGTTAAAAAATGTATGTTCCAATACCGTTTTCGGCGTAATAAGCCTCGTAAGGTGGACTATTTCCTTACTTTTTCATTCTCTTCTATTATAAGGAAATAGTTCACCTGACGAGGCGTATTATGCCGAAACCGGTCGTGGAATATCCATTTTTTTTTCATTCTCTCTCCCTCGTAACTCATATTTATAGAAATGAGTAGGTTTGGAAAACATGTACGGTGTGAAAACAGATCGAAGGTGCCTTTCACCAAGGCTTCCATAGCTCAGTAGTGGTAGAGCATTGGGGGAGAAACCAAAAGGTCGAAGGTTCGAATCCGACAGGAGGCCAACTTTTTTATAATCCTTAATTTGTCATTCAAAAAAAAAAAAGTTAATTATTTTATTCCTATATTTACAAGGGATTTTAATGCAAACTGAGTTTGAGAGTAAAGGATCTTAAATGAAGTTAATAAAGTGTCTATTGATGAAGGTCGACGGGAGTGAGATGGGCACGGAGAAGCCGTTTCTGTCCGAACTAGGGCGCCTCTGATGAAAGTTGCTTCGAAAACTAATGAAAGTCTATTAAGGTCTAGACCACTCACTGGAGGACGTCATGGACGATTTTTTTTTCAACACCTTTATCCACGTTATCGTCCATCGAAGTCGAAAGTTGTAAATCAACATGTAGTTATGAAAAAAGCTTTCAAACAACTTAACGATTTCAACCCAACTAATTCTAATCCTAACTATCATTTATTGGATGTACCTATAGTCATTCGACTCGGAAATAGATGGACGATGACAAAAGACCGACAACTTGAGCTCATGTTGTCTTATCTTATTTTTAAAAAATTTATGACGTCATAATCCGAGTGCGTCACTTTCCAGGATTTCTTCTCAATAAGATAAACAATTCAGGAAAGAACATGATATTAAGTAATTGCTTTCATATAATATTTTATTTTTAAATAATTCTTTAAAAAATTAAGTTTATTATTTAATTTTCATAGAAATTGAAAATATGATATATTGCCAAAAATATTAATTATGGAGGGTTTAATTATGAAATGAAAAACTAAACTGTTGAAAATACATATATTTTTTATTACAGTCATAATTTAAAAAAATAAATAAATTAATATCCGTATAAACTGTAAAATTTTGTGAAAATGAGCGGGAAACCTTGCTTGCGCAGCATCAACTTAGTTTTTGTTTACTTAGTTCTAAATGTTTTTTTTCTCTTTGCTTAAAGCTTCCGCTTTCGCTCCGTGTATGTTGGTGGCGACGCAAATGTAAAGTCCTTCGTCGATGTCCCTCAAACCGACGATTTGCATCCATGATGTGACCATTAACGGCTCGGGACCTCCTCTCAACTGGATCGCCGTCATTTGGTCATCTCCTGTAAGTAGATATTGTATTTATTCTGCATGAAATGTAATTTTTGCCCGAAAAACTGAAAACGAAAGATCTCTTAAGTTTGAAATGTTGAGGGTATACATCAAAAATCTTTTAATTGGTCTCAAGAGCCTATTAAAAGATTAATTAAGTGCGTGGATCAGGAAACTGGCGGCCGCGGGAGACCGGGAGCCACGGAGTGTCTTGAAAATTAGTAGCGAGAAGTTTGTGCGGTTTCGCCCGTTCCGCTTTGCCTGGCTGAGCTAAGAATCTGCATTTTTTTCTCCCTTGGTATTTGAAAAAAAACTTTAGCTTTTATACGAGTTTTCCGGTCTTCCCCTCTTGCCCTTCTTCTTTTCTCATGGCTAAACCCATTTTATATGGTTTTTGGGCGTTTTCTCCATTATGGTCAAAAACTGTTTTGTTACAGTTTTTGGGGGATCAGGTGCATATGCTATCTTGGGCGTTTTCTGTGGTCTTTTGGCAGAGGAAAGAAAACCAGGTTGTTTGGGGGAAAAATTCTGAGGTTTCTACACTTGTTTATATGTGAATCTCCTTGTCCCTCCGCCCTGTATAATAGATGAGTTCTATCTAATTTTTTCGGTGTTTCCATATTTCTTCTTACCTGGTAGAATCTTCTTATGGCCTCGTTTTCCACAAAATGCCATACGATGGACGGCACTGGATTTCCTCTCACTTCACAATCAAGCGTTAGAGGCTGCCCGATTGCAAAGTTTTGTGACTGAAGCGCTTATTATGGTAGGAGCTGTTAAAAAGTGAATGTAAACAATAACTGGCCAAAGTAAACTTACGCATGTCACAGACACCCCATTTTTTCAAGCCGGATTGCGTTTTAGCATTCAGATCGCATATCGAGTCGTACGTTATCCCATCTTGACCGCACACCGGTCTTTTGTCTTGTTTACAAGTGCATAATCTCCCTTCAGACTTAAAAGTAATAGATTTAAGTGTTTTTTAAAAAGTTTAACTTACGGATGTGTCGCATATGAATTCTTTTGAACATGGACGAGTGTCTGAACAAGGCTCTCCGTGAGTGCCGGCGCATATTCCGTCCCGGCAGCAACCGCAAGGGTCCTATTTGTACTTCACACGTTTCAGGACATTCTTGAATTTTACATTCCCCGCATTCCAAAGCGAGAAAAGCTTTGAAGGAAACGAAATACGCAAACACGAGCACTCGCAACATATTCGCTTTGGTTTCTTTCATTTAAAAAGGGTCACCCGTTTATATTTTTCCCTCTTTTCCGCATCATTCCGTTTCAATTAAACACTAGTTCTAAGAAAACTAATGAAAACCACGACTTTTCTTAAGATTAAATATGGTTCCTGTTTATATAAACGACTGGGATCTTAAGGATTTTTTCAATTTTAGATAAGACTTGTATCTAGCATATTCAATACCATACTTACATTATCTGTCCCGTAAATAACGAACCGCTATTGATCCAAACTGGAAGTGACCGGAAATATTTTTCTTATCAAAATGATTTTCTCCGATAATGTGTGCATCGTAAATTAAATATCTGGTATCATGAGGTCATTTATTCTAAGGTCGTGTATAATGATTTTAAAAATCTTTAATTGCATCGTTACTTTTCGGACGTTTTGTCATCTTCGATATTTGGTGCAAATAGATCTGGCCTTGCTGTTTATGGGAAAAGTTTTTTTCGACGCCAAAATGTTCTATCTGGTGCCCTTGTTGAGTAAGTACGCTGATTTCAACGAACAGAGGGGTGTCAAAAAGCAGTTTTTATCAAATGAAAACTATGAAGCTACTATTTATTGTAGAAACCTTCTATATTTTCTAACAAAAGTTTAGCACATAACCCCTAGGCCTTTTCTTCCTTAAAGAAGTTATTGTGATACCCTCCACGTCGGGTTTTTGGGGAAGGGTCTTCCAGACCCGGAGGGTAAAATCGAATATTGATCTTTACCGATCTCAACTTTGTCTGTGGTTCCGGCCGGCCGTAGCATTTTTTTCCGGAACACTATCGGCCACAGTTTTCATCCGATTTTCACCAAATTTTCACACAAATTTCTTTAGCCGGTGAAGAAGAATGTAACGAGGGCGATTTTTGAATTTCGAAAAAAATGCGTTTGAAATTAAAAAATTCGCTGCGGCCGAACCGTTGGTCCGATTTTCACCAAATTTTCACCAATTACTCCTTATATTTTTTACGAATTTTTTTTTAGAGCAATTAAATCCATGAACGTTTTTTTTCTAACTTCCTATTCGTTGAATTAAGCGATTTTCCTTTAAATATTTCACTTTAGTGAAATGAGTGAAAAGCACTCAAAAGGAGGGTTGTCTGCAGTCATTATTAATGCAAAGAGTATTAGGCTCGCTGAAGGACAGGATTGGAACTTTGATTAAGCCTTGTTTCGAATTTCACCGCGCAAAAATAATGCAAACATAAAAGCTTATGTTTGATGAATAAGTATTTCGAATTTTCATTTCTTTTTATTAAATTAAACAGCCATGGTTTTCGTTCGGGAGATCTTTCTTTCTTCCTGCAAATTAATAATTAAAATCGTTTCGTTGTATCAACGTGCCTTGTTCGATTTCAAGCGGAAAAGCTACTACGATCGCTGCAGCGAAAAAGGCCGATAATCCACACGATAATGCCAGTGCTAGTTGATAATACATCGTTTGTCCCGGAGGTTTTCTAGTAAGCAAAGCGTTAAAAAAATAGTATAGAGTTTTTTTCACTTTCTCAAAAAGAACGATATAGTGATACCTTGGTAGATGGTTATCAGGAAGGGGTCTCTCATTCTATTGAACCAGTTGACAGAAAAATTTCTTGTTCTCAGGAGAAAGTTGAAAAGTCACTGCGTTATCTTTAGTTAAAAACCCTTGTAAAAAGTTAACACAACTATATTATGTAGGGGTTTTACACATTTAGGAAATGCGCTTGTTCACATCTTGTAACCTTTAAAATGAGCCCTGAAAGGACCGAGCGGATTGTTCGTTTTCGAGTTATACCATTGAATTTACAGAAAACGCGATGTTTTTGCTTATCACTTTCACTTTAGTTCCTTCAAAGTATAAACTGCGGCCTCAGTCAGATTAGTTTTCAACAGTGACTTTTCAACTTTTTCTCCTGAGGTCAGAAAATGTCGATTTTTCAATTTTATGCCTTTGAAAGTTTGCTGACCGGACTATCTCTTTGTCAGGACGATGTACTTACAAAACTTGTATTACACAAATGACGATTCCACAAGATGATTTGTCCAAAAAGTCATAATACCGTAAATAAAAGCGCTGTTTTCGGTATCGTGACCCACCAAATCCGTCGTTGCCGCCAACGCTGTCACCAGCATAACCGAATTTGCCGAGCCTGTACAGAATGTTAAATGGGCGTCTTATTGCGAAAATTTCTCACCCAAGAGAACAGCCACGAAAATATTTGTTCAGATTTGTACTGTGGATTGTCGGAATGAAATTGAATCCAGATCGAAGCAATCGCTGCGAGAACTGCCCCAAATGAGAACGTGATCTGCAATTATACTATTTATAATTCATATCCCCCCATACAGTAATT
>JACGAQ010004056.1:0-20308 GCA_014119065.1 Orius insidiosus | reverse complement strand
GGATTGGGCCTACATTAAAAGGACAAAGCATGCAAAATTTTTCGCTGTAAAATTACCTAAGAGACATTTTAACTTCCTTCATTAAGATTATTGAAAATTATGAATGTTTTAAAAGTAATTGAAATAAAATATTTGTTTTTAGATGCTCAAACTGGTAAACAATTCCTCGTGGGTTCCGCAAAAGGGAGCTCGGGGGTTCAAACAGCATTAAGAATGAACCGAGGAGGCCGCCCCACCGAAAGGCAAAATTTTCGACAAGAGACCAAAACCGAGAGGTTTCTATTACGGCGGTCAAAAGGAGGGACTTCACTCCCTTCCCCAGGTAATTTGGCCTCTCACCAAAAGATTGTTTTAATTCTTTTTTTAGATAAACGATGAAGCTCTTGAAGAAGAATTTGGAATACTTTTTAATGGTGGGAAGAAAAAGCAAAGCTTAAACCACCTTTTGAATTTCCACTATGAGCCAAGAGGAGTAACTACAAGCGAAAGGCGTCATGCGGAAAATTACACAACGAAATCTCTCATGTCGACTCACGCTCATAAATACAACAAAGAGCAATTTTTACAAGCAAACTGTCAATTTGTCGTCCGAGCGAATGAAGATTACGGTTGTTACCTTGGTGATCCAGACCTTCTTGTTGATTGGTCACGTGTCGAACTCATCGTAAGATTTATAACAAAAAAACATACTTGACCTAATTTTTCAAATCAGAGAGTTGGAAGCTGCGAAACTGTGACTTGCCCAATTGCCTTTATCCACCCACGGCTGCCAAAATAACAAGATGCGGGCACGTTTACTGTTGGATGTGCATCCTCCATTATTTGGCACTTTCGGACAAAACTTGGCGTAAATGTCCCATCTGTTATGAAGCTATAATAATAAAGACCTCAAAAGGTAACAAAATTTAAAAATTATTTTTTTTACCGTTTTATTTTAGTGTGGAATGTATCGAAAGAAATTCATTTACGTCGGAAAGACGGTGACTCTCCAGCTAATGAAGCGAGAAAGAAATTCTTTTATTGCTTCTCCTGTCAACGAATTCAACGTCAGAAGTCATCGGCCTATTCTTGATTTATCAGAAAAAGAATTGGTCACCGTCTACTCAAAATTGTTACTCGCCCAACGTTCAGATGTAATTCCCAATTTTTGAATGTTAAAAGCTAATTTATAATTTCCAGATTGATGCCATCATTCGAAAAGATCATCAGAACTTGAAGACAACTCAAAGAATTCGAGGGTTGCCCCGAATTATGTTTCGTCCAACAAGCCCTCGAAAATTTAAGCCAGCGAAAAACTGAAGTTGATCAAATCTTTCAGAAAAACTTTGAAACTTCCAAAAAAATTACACCAGAACCAGTTATTGAAATTGACCACTTCAAGCAAAATACTCAACCTGATATATGAAAAGTTAATTAATTTTAATTTTGAAATAATTTTAATTTTTAGGATTATTTCGATGAAATGCCTGTTGTAAGGAAAGACAGGATTCAGAATCATCCAATGACTTGAAAGGAGCTGTTGAGCGGTAAAAACTAATTTTTTTTAAACTTTCTCATTAGCAATTATTGTTTTACCGGTGTGGTTCATTCCTGACGGTGTAAATCTGTTAGTGACCATTTTTTTTGTTTGTTTTAGTTGGTTTGGTTTCATATTTAGACTTTTTATCAACTTTTTCAAAAATAATAAATATATTACAAATTATAATTATTAGGTGTCAAAATGAAACTCGCTAAAATCTACAAAATTCAAATTTACCCCGTGGCTGAGTTTCATTTTGTACACCTAATAAATAAAAATTGTAGGAAATTTAATTCTCTATAAATTTGCACTTAATTATTTTTTTCTAGGATGCACCATTTTCGGAAAATAATTTTTTTAAAAATAAATTTATCTTGAAAACAGTGCGTCCTAGAGAAAAAATGAATAGAATAAAATTAAAGAGAATTAAATTTCCAACAGATTTTATTTAGTGCATTTTTTCAATATCTGTAACGTTTACGATTTACAAGCCTTTAAAAATTAACCTTCTTAATGTTTATACTTCAATAACCTTACACGGAGAAGGTCAACTTTTGATGGACTTTAACGCCTAAAATGTTCAAAATTTTGAAAAAATGAACTACTAGTGTACAAAATGAAACTCGGCTAAAATCTACAAAATTCAAATTTACCCTGTGGCTGAGTTTCATTTTGTACACCTAATACATAGAAGGGAGGAAAAAATCAAAGATGCGATTTTTCATCAAATCTATTAATATATTTTTATTTCTAGGACTCATTCTGAAAGTTCTGATGAAAACATTGCCGTTGAAGACCTTTTGATGAAAGAAAATTCGGGACCTTCGAAATATTTCTATTTTTATCAATGTAATTTTAAATATTCAAAGTTCAGTGGAATAATCTTTTATAGCTATTGACGGCCAAGAAATTTATCTTCATTCTATCAACTTGAGGATGCTTGAGAAGACGTACGGTACGTTAGAAAACTGCCCGGTTACCATCAAGGGTAAAATAGTGCAGAAAGAAGTTGGTTCGATGACAGCAGAGTTGAGGAAGAGGTTGAAATATTTGCAGCATGTTCCGATCACTTGCCAGTTTGAAGTCGTAGAACTTGCTCTCCATCCACCCTTAATATCGCCAGATGTCATTCATGATTTTGAAGGTACATTCCTTAAAAAATATCATTTTTGCGATAACATAACGTTATCTTTTATTCTTAGAACAACTTGAATTAAGGAAGAAAAGAAGGCAGAAGCAGGCAAAAGCAGAAAGAAAAAGAGAGAAGAAGATAACAGAAACTATGATGAAGGAAATGGGCATTTCGCCAAAACCGAATCTTCGAATTGAATCACATTACCACTTCCCAGACTGCAGCGAAGCTGATTTTCCTCGAGCACCAGTTCCCGAAACAACTTCAGCGAGATCAAGTAGGACGTCAAGCCCAATTCGAGATCGTTCACCAACCTCGGCTGCCATGGCTGCCCTTTCTTTAGAAGAAGAAGGCCCATCTTTTGCACAAGTATGCTTCCTTTTTATTTTTATCATTTTTAATTATTTTTTCATAGATGCTTAGAGAAGGAAATATGCTAAAAACTGATGAAAATGCGTGGCCTTCAGTTGGGATGCTAATCAAGCATGGGGAAATTCGACGCAAAACACAGTTTGGGGCCAACCTCGCCGTCGCCAGCCGAGCGTCCGCCTTGAGGAAGAAGACGACGAAAATTGCTTTTCACCGCCTGCAAAACCATCGTTTAATTTCGCCGAAGCATTTGAGGCAGCCGCCCGTGTCGAAAAAGGTTTATTACCAATCACAAAGTTTCATTTTATATTTCAATTTTCAGGAAACAAAGACAAAAAGAAAAAAAAAAAGCAGAAAAAAATATTCGGGATCGGAATGGAACCATATAAATGTTAAGTAGTCAAAAGCTTCCAGTGTTAGAAAAAAAAATTAAATTGATAGTAAATGTAACTTCTTTTTTTTTTTCCTTTCTATTTTATTTTGTTCAACACAGTTCCAATTAAGTTTAAAGAAATAAATTATGTTAATTTTTTTAGGGATTTCGTTTAAAATGGGTGTCAATGAAAATTTTTACTGCATTATATTGACTTTGTAATTTTGTTTATTTCAAACAATAATAAACATAACACAAGTTATTTTTTGTCTTTTATAAATAATTCCTACGTTTCTCTCAATCAAATCTAAGTTTTTAAAAATGAGATCTAAGATAATCTCAGTTTAGAGACCTTGATCACCAACCCACAACATGTTTACCCATTAGAGGTTTTTTAGAAAACGTATTTATTGTTTAGTATCACTTTTACGATATAAATTGATAAAAAGAAAAAAAAATCTATTTAGAAAGTCATTATTTTTTTCGTTATCTATCATTCGTTCCAAAATCATTATATAGAGGAATTGATAATTTTTTAGCCAGTCAAAATAACTTGATGTTCTTTTTTCAATTTTTATATTGAAATATCATGCAGTTGCCGTTGGGATGGCAGTTGAAGTGATTTGA
The DNA here is from genome assembly GCA_014119065.1 of Orius insidiosus. Lineage (NCBI taxonomy): Eukaryota > Metazoa > Arthropoda > Insecta > Hemiptera > Anthocoridae > Orius > Orius insidiosus. The sequence goes on along the minus strand of JACGAQ010004056.1, from coordinate 16,288 downwards.
TGAAAAAGAAGTGGGCTCTCAAAATAAAATTCAGGAAGAAGAATTTGAGGAAATAGCGATTGAAGACCATACAGAAATAACGATGAGCAAGGTAATGGATATTTTTTATTTATCTATTTATTTATTTTTGCCCCCCCCCCCAAAAAAAAGGTATTGATATTTTTTACATATAAGATTGTATGAAAATTTGTTTAAAATCGGATGAAAATGAGGCTGTGAAGTTTTCTTGGAAAAAAAAAACTGGCGACTAGCTTGAGATTTTAAGATATTAGGTGTACAAAATTGTAGGAAATTTAATTTTCTATAAATTTGTACTTATTTATTTTTTTCTAGGATGCATTTTCGGAAAATAATTTTTTTAAATAAATTTTCTTGAAAACAGTGCGTCCTAGAGAAAAAATGAATAGAATAAAAATTAAAGAGAATTGAATTTCAACTGATTTTATTTAGTGCATTTTTTCAATATCTGTAACGGTTTACGATTTACAAGCCTTTAAAAATTAACCTTCTTAATGGTTATACTTCAATAACCTTACACGGAGAAGGTCAACTTTTGATGGACTTTAACGCCTAAAATGTTTAAAATTTTGAAAAATGAACTACTAGGTGTACAAAATGAAACTCGGCTAAAATCTACAAAATTCAAATTTACCCTGTGGCTGAGTTTCATTTTGTACACCTAATTATTACCACCTTAAAAATTAAACCTCTAAAAATATTTCAAGATATAAAATAATAATTAATAAATAAATAATTCATAACGAGAGTGGGGAAAAGTAGAGGGGAGATTTGTGGCGGGAGAAGCAGCTCAATTCAATAAATTTATTCCTGTCATTCAACGTCCTGCGATGTCAAAATATGTCCTACGTGAAATAACGATTCTATTGGACAACGTCACAAATTTTTGGACCCAAAAAGAGGTAAATAGTTCCTTAAAAAAATCTAAGAAAGCATCATTTTTCTGTCACAAACCTTATTCATAATGGGGTAGAAGTTGTTTGTTCGTCTTCTAACTTGAAAAGAAGTAACTGTATTACCCCTCAATGTCTGGTTTTGGGGTCTTTCAGGCCCCCTTCAAGAAAATTGAATCTTTAAAAATAGTTGTCAGTGGAGCCGGCCGTCCGTATATTTTTCCGGAACCCTTCAAGGCCACAATTTTTATCCTCACCAAATACTCCCTCTAAGAAATTGAAATTATAGAAAGAAATGAGATATACATATTAATAAAATGAAAATTGATTAAGGAATTTGGGTATTAACCCGTTCCGTGTGTCCTGTTTGGGGGAGAATTTTCATTTTTCTACCTCGGAAATTTTTTAAAATATTAAAAATTGTAATCAAAGTCATATTAGGTGTACAAAATGAAACTCAGCCACAGGGTAAATTTGAATTTTGTAGATTTTAGCCGAGTTTCATTTTGTACACCTAGTAGTTCATTTTTCAAAATTTGAACATTTTAGGCGTTAAAGTCCATCAAAATTTGACCTTCTCCGTGTAAGAAGGTATTGAAGTATAACCATTAAGAAGGTTAATTTTTAAAGGCTTGTAAATCGTAAACGTTACAGATATTGAAAAAATGCACTAAATAAATCTTTTGGAAATTCAATTCTCTTTAATTGTTATTTATTCATTTTTTCTCTAGGACGCATGTTTCAAGATAAATTTATTTAAAAAAAAAAAATTATTTTCCGAAAATGGTGCATCCTAGAAAATAATTAAGTACTTTATAGAGAATTAAATTTCCTACAATTTTTATTTATTAGGTGCACAAAATGAAACTCAGCCACAGGGGATTTTAGCCGAGTTTCATTTTGTACACCTAATAGTATTCACTTTTTGCTCATTGTTTATTAATTAATATAAATTAACATTAATGACGTAGGGATAGTAATGTAGGTAACGAAGTTTTGATGAACAATTTTTTTTTCCTCATCATATTTTCTTTCTCTTTAAGTGGCAAACTTATTTTCTAATTTCCTTCTTTGATAATGTACTCCTTTCTGTCTCATTAATTTTCTCTAGCGATTTCCTAAAATAAAAATGAAACAAAAAGCTCAGAGATTTCCGCTGAGTAGACGGAGAACTGACCATTCACAATCGATTTAAAATCGTTTTCCCTATTTGAGATGATTGATGATTGCAAAATTCTTTACCTAAAATCGTGAGGAAAGAGAGCGTTTTCAAGAATGCGTTGTGAAAAAAATTTTTGCTTGCATTTTACGATCTCCACATTTCTCACGTCACATATGTCAAATCCGTCTAAAGCTGATCTATTTTCATTAAATCTCCTTCATCATTCTCTTTTATATTTAGATAAATCATTAGTAAATATACATTTGGTAACGTACGTGAGAATTCGGTGTTTTTGGCCATTTACTTAGGGCGGAACACTACCGTTCTCCGTGATACATAATAGATTTTTTATTTGTTTATTATTATTTATTTATTTATTTATTGATTATTTATGATTTATTTATGATTTTTTATTTATTTATAATTTAATATTTGTAACAAAAATTTTTTGTCCCCACGTGGAAAAAGAAAAAAAACTTCTCATGCTTGACGGTGAGGGTCATTTTTAATGTTTTTTGATGAGATTGAAGACGAAAAATGATGGTTATCTTTGTTTTTTTAATGCTATTTTTCAAAGTTCATTAGGAAAATGACATGTTAACGAGTTGCCTTGAATTTGATTTAAAAAAGGAATATATTATATTGTTGCCAATAAATAATTGATTCCTCAAAAGGAATTTATGGTAATACCCTCGAATGTTTGACCCGGTGCCCTGGTAATAGGGCGGAGGACTTTTTAACTTCCTTAAAGAAGTTATTTTGATACCCTCGAAGTCGGGTTTTTGGGGAAGGGTCTTCCAGACCCCGGAGGGTCAATTCGAATATTGATCTTTACCGATCTCAACATTGTCTGTGGTGCCGGCCGGCCGTAGCATTTTTCCGGAGCACTTAACGGCCACAGTTTCCAACCGAGTTTCCACCAAATTTTCGCAATAATAAAATTTTTAGTAGGGAGAAATTTCATACTTCCACCCTTTGCGAGAGGGGACATCCCTTGGGCAGAAAGCTCTTTATTTCTACCTTGATAATTTATTTAAAAAATTTTAAAAAAAGCTCAGAAAATTTTTTTCGAAAAAAAATTGGATAAATAACTTTGAAATTGAAGGGCCGGGGGGAAGAACGATCAGGGTCAATTTTTCACGAAATTGAGATTTAAACGCCATCTTGTTGGTCTTTTCGAGACGAATAAATGCATGTATTGCATTGGGAAAAAATGTTGATAGTTTGCCTAAAAAACACAGAGAAAGATAGGGCGTTCTGTGAAAAACCAATCAGGGTCCGCGCGCTCAATTGTGAATATCTCAAAAACACTGAAAAGTGACCCTGATCGTTCTTCCCCCCGGCCCTTCAATTGTTTAAAAGAAAATTTGTTTACATGCCTGAAATTATTCTTCCCCTCCTTTTGTACTTCCCCCTCCTTTTGTACTTCCTCCTCCTTAAACTTCCCATCCGTTTTACTTCCCTCCTTAAACTTCCCATCCGTTATACTTCCCCCTCCTTAAACTTCCCACCCGTTATACTTCCCCCTCTTTAAACTTCCCATCCGTTATACTTCCCCTCCTTAAACTTCCCATCCGTTATACTTCCCCCTCTTTAAACTTCCCATCCGTTATACTTCCCCCTCCTTAAACTTCCCATCAGTTTGACTTCCCCCTCCTTAAACTTCCCACCCGTTATACTTCCTCCTCTTTAAACTTCCCCTCCGTTATACTTCCCCCTCCTTAAACTTCCCATCCGTTACTTCCCCCTCCTTAAACTTCCCATCCGTTATACTTCCCCCTCTTTAAACTTCCCATCCGTTATACTTCCCCCTCCTTAAACTTCCCATCAGTTTGACTTCCCCTCCTTAAACTTCCCACCCGTTATACTTCCTCCTCTTTAAACTTCCCCTCCGTTATACTTCCCCCTCCTTAAACTTCCCATCCGTTATACTTCCCCCTCCTTAAACTTCCCATCCATTATACTTCCCCCTCCTTAAACTTCCCATCCGTTATACTTCCCCTCCTATACTGTTCCTTCCCTTTAAGGAAGTTTTCGTTGGAAGCTCTTCAAACTAGTCCTTTTTGTTGGTTTAGAATGAAACATCCGACAGCTGGTCGAGCTGGAAGGGTCCGAATTTTAAGAGCGTTTTAAGAAACGGCAACATTTGGTTGGAAAGCCGAAGAAACGACGAAGGAGCCGAAAACCTCTGGAGAGTCCACGACAAACTTTACGATCTGACCGAATGGATCGACCGACATCCAGGAGGATCCGTGTGGATTAAATCGACCAAAGTAAAATTTTCATATTTCCATACTTTTAACATATTTCAGGGTACGGATATAACCGAGGCCTTTGAATCGCATCATTTGACCACCTCTGCATACAGCATACTCACAAAATATTACGTCAGAGATGCATCCACACCAAGAAACTCACCATTCACGTTCAAACCTGACGGATTCTACAACAAACTTAAAGAAAAAGTTAAAAAAGAACTTTCCAAAGTACCTACTGGACCTACCGTACAGTTTCGTATTTATTATTTTTGTTTTTAACTATAATTATTGCTTGAAAACACAGATCGTTAATCATGATGGACTCGTTGGCCTTCAGTGCTATCTTCTTGAGCGTTTTAGCGGCGGCGAACCAAAGCTTTATTTGGCCATTTTGGCCGCTTTGTTTCTCACAGCGAATACAGTCTGCGCACATAATTTTTTCACCAAAAAGACTCATGGAGAATGTTTTACTTCACTCTTTCGGGACTCTCTGTTAGGTACTTTTACTTGTCATTTTTTTATAGTAAGCATTTAGCGAGTATGAATAATTGAGGCGCTCCGGGTACGAAGGGCGAACTCAACATCGGACATTTTTTTTTTTTTCATTTTCAGATTCTAGACCTCTTGGTGAATACACAAATATAATTTTTATGTTGAGTTCGCCCTTTTTTCCCCTTTAAATACGTAAAAACCGATATGCGGCCAAGCTCTAACTGCGATATCCGAGCGGGTACGAAGGGCGAACTCCACATCATAGTCCACAACCCACACTCCTTTTCCAATTCCAGGGCTACAAATTCAAATTCACCCTGTGGCTGAGTTTCATTTTGTACACCTAATAAATAAAAATTGTAGGAAATTTAATTCTCTATAAATTTGCACTTAATTATTTTTTTCTAGGATGCACCATTTCGGAAAATAATTTTTTTTAAAAAATAAATTTATCATGAAACAGTGCGTCCTGGAGAAAAAATGAATAGAATAAAAATTAAAGAGAATTAAATTTCCAACAGATTTTATTTATTGCATTTTTTCAATATCTGTAACGGTTTAGTATTTACAAGCCTTTAAAATTAACCTTCTTAATGGTTATACCACTGAATTATAATCTAACTAGATATAATTCAGTGGTTATACTTCAATAACCTTCTTACACGGAGTAGGTAAACTTTTGATGGACTTTCGCCTAAAATGTTCAAAATTTTGAACAAATGAACTAGGTGTACAAATGAAACTAGGCTAAAATCTACAAAATTCAAATTTACCCAGTGGCTGAGTTTCATTTTGTACACCTAATAGAAATGAAGTTGGCAGAGGACCTAGCAGAGGGAAATTGGATTGGTGATCTTTATAGTTCATGACCTTGTCTGTAATGCCGACCGTCCGTAACCCCCCCCCCTCCAAATACGTCTTGATGGTAACAATTTTCATCCGATACCTTTTAACAGAATTCTTCTTTCTTAGCGATTGAAAAGTCTAGACATTTTTTTTTTTTCGCCGAAGACTGTCTATCTAAACTTTTTTTTTTAGGGATTGGCGCATTTCCCACGCGATGTCGCATCATTTATTTCCTAATACGAAACATGATCTAGAAATAATGATGTTCGAACCATTTTTGATGTGGCTTCCTAAGCCAAATAAGACGTTCATCAACCGGTTCGTCTCCTGGATTTATTCTCCGATTGTTTACGTCTTCATTTTCCACGCCCAGTTAATTCCAAGGTACGTTTTCCCCATCCTTATTAAAAATTCAGTTTTTTTCTGTGAATCGGTTTTTTCTCTGTCGAAAAAAATTTCCGGCTCTTCGAAGCGTGTAATTGCCTTCATTAAAATAATGTCCCGTTCGTCACTGTTGCATATTAAACGTCTTGTATTGAATTAAAAGAAAAAAGCTTTATGACGTAATTTACATCGATTAATGCAGTCAAATCGCTTGATTCCGGATCGATTTCGAAAGGTCTTCGTGGTTACCAAAACCGCGACCACGAAAAATTAAAATTATAGAAAGGCTAGTAAATTTAATGAACTTCCTCAATACTGCTGCTGCCTTAAGATTAAGTTATTCAGGGCCATGTACACTCCGACCCCTAGTGGGTCTACTGTGCGCCCTTGTATACAGATCAAGCTCCCCGTCAAGCTCTTGATTAGCCTCCAGAGGCTGGACAGGGGTCTCCTTGTGTAGTTCGATGGACTGGGTTTTTCTTCCCTATGTCCATAAACCTCAGCCGTGCCAGACCTTCGCAATAACAGAGGACGTGCTCCGCCGTCTCCTCCTCCTCCAAACAGAAGCGGCAGGTACTGTCCTCTGTCACTCCCAACCTTTGAAGGTGTTTGCGGAGTTTGCAGTGACCAGTCAGCAGACCCACCATAATTCGGACTTCGGTTCTGCCCTGCCTAAGCAGGTCTGCGGTGAATCCATGCCTCGGTCCATTGATGAACATCTTGGCATGCCTTTGACCTCTAGCTCTTTGCCATCTCGTTCAAAGTAGCAGAGAGGGTTTGCCTTTTAAGCTCTTCCCTCTTCACACTCCTAGAAATGTGACAGTAGGGCTCAGGTCCAATGGGGGTCATTTCTGACCCCTTACGGGCCAGCTCGTCGGCCTTTTCATTGCCCCTGAGCCCCGACTGCCCCGAGTGCCCTGGGATCCAATGACAGCAAGACAGAGTTGTCGGTGGATATTTCCCCCAGGGCCTCTAAGCAGTTCCGCACCACCACCGAGGTGTTTTCCGAGGCAGATAGTGCTTTTAGTGGCTATCGGAGCAGATTGCTATTTTCTTGTTTGTTGGTTCCAATGCTGCCGCCTTAAAAACAAACTTAATGAATCGATTTACGGCCAAAATTTCCCTTTGTAAACCGTTCTTTCATCAATTTTTATTCTTTATTTCTAGAATTTTGTTTAGTCCCGACGGAATTAGTGAATTGGTCGTTCTAATTATACCCACGTCAATGGTAGTAATTGGAGGAGTGACCCTTCTAAATGCTCTTCTATGGTGGAATATCGTTTTGTTGATGAGCAGCTTTTTTTTCGGAATCGTCGGACTCAACGCAGCTCACCATCATCCCGAACTATTCCACGACGGTGATGAAGCCAGGTACATTCGTTTCTTCTGATTATTTAAATTAAACTTGATTTCAGAGAAGTCGATTTGGACTGGGGCCTTCATCAGCTCGACACAGTCCGAGACAGGGTCGAAATAAAAGGAAACCTTCCCCTCACTTTGGTACTTTTCGGTGAACATTCCCTTCACCATCTTTTCCCGACGGTCGATCATTCCCACCTTCATAAACTTTACCCTGCGCTCGAGGAGACCTGTAAGGAATTCGGCATCGACTTCAAAACTGGTTCTGTTTGGGACTTGATTCGCGGACAGTTCCTTCAATTAGCAAGAATTAATAGGATATCTTTTAAAACTAAATAAAATTTTGTATCTTTTTAATAAAATTTTGTATCAAGACTTTGGTGATATGATAAGACATATCCCGATGGATGCTCACTCAGCGGCCGCCGAAGAAGGCTGCTCTAAAGGCATTGGCCGCAACGGTATCTCGGTTGCAGTGAACTTAGAGGACCTTGGGAAAACATCCACCAGGAAGTTCACGCAGACTTGGGTTCCAGGACACAGGAAAAAGAGGAAATGAAGGGCTGACGAACTAGCCCGTGAGGGGTCGGAAAGGCCCTGATTCGTACTATCAAAGTGTGTAGAGAAAGCGCAAAAAAGAGCTATCAGCTACTTTGAAAAGTTTGCGAAACTCCACAGGTCAAGTATGCCAAGAAGTTCATCAAAGAGGACAGGGAATTTTCAGCAGTCCTGCTCTGCCTAAGTGGGTATAACTCAGTATTGGAGGACTTTTGCCAAGAAGTTTATCAAAGAGAGCATAAAATTCTCAGCAGACCCACTTAGGCAAGGACTGCTGTAGGACACAGCTCCAGGATTGGAGTGACATGTGAGTGTGTGGATTTGTCTGGTGAAGGGAAATGGCAGAGAAGAGTATGGTGAGTATGTGCCAAAAGTTCATCAGAGAGCATAGAATCTTAGCAAAGCCACTCAGCAGAGTAGACTGCTGACAGGACACAAACTCCACGATTGGAGTGACGTGTGTGTGAGTGGGATTTGTCTGGTGAAGGAGGAAATGGCAGAGCATTGTGATATAACGAAGCCCAATGGACAATACGGACCTCTGTCCAATCAGACACATGCTCTAATCAAGCTAGATGCTCGACGAGCCCGTCAACTTACCGACACTCTGAGATCTTATGTGCAAAGCAAATGCTTAGCTTTCTTTTGCTGATGTGCAATCGACTCTTGAATCTTCCCAAGCGGAAAAGAGGACAAATAATTTTTGGCTTTGAAAATGACAACCTATCTACGTTTTCCATAGATATATGAAATTCCATTGTAGGATTCTTGTATGCAAATTCTTATTGGCCATTATTTTCGTTCTACGTTTAATGGGAACAATAAGACGCGTCTTTTCTTTTGGAATGGTCAATGATAAGAGGCTTTTTAAAGCAAATGAATTTCGTGTTATTCCTCACTTCGAAGGAAGAAACCACCCTTGGGTGGATATTAAAATGATGAAATCAACCATACTTATTCTCATCGCAGGTATGTAACTAATTGCTTTAATCGAAAATTATGATTACACAAGGCAAGTTTTACACCACCTATGACTATCCGCCATTCTAGTTTTGCACTAATGCACAATAGGCTACGAACCTCTCACTCGTCCCAATTCATAAAATAAATGGTTAAAGGAAATTCCTAAACCATAAAAGGAAGTAGTAAATGAACACAAATAGGCACAAGGTGATTTATGAAATAAGAAAAAAATTCAGTAAAGAATAAGGAAAAAAGGGGGAAAACTGACAACTTATTGTTTGATGATAAACGCATTGTTCAGTCAAATGGGTAACCCAATTTTGAATTTCAGAATTAAGCATTTCGACGTCACTCAATTTGAATAAATACAGACAACCAGATGACATATTATATGGCCGCTACGATGCCCTTAATAACGCTAAAGACTCAAATTTATGCACGAGATATTGTGATGGCAAGCCGAAGATTTGTTATTATGAGCTCTATGTTGAAAACTACTCTACTATGGGACCGTAAGTTGATTGAATTTTGTCAAAATCTGGGGTACTTGTTCTGTCTGTGCCAAACTTGGACAAAACTGCCCAACAAGCAAGAACAAGCAAGATAAAAAATTAACGAGCTAACTTTCCTAGCGCTTGTGGAAGTTGTCCCAACAGTACTGCACCGTGTATGGACCCTCAATGCGTCACTGCTGATGGAGTTGAAAGACACATTTTGACATACAATCGTCGCCTACCTGGTCCTCAATTCAGGAAAGTTAATTGAGAAGGAAAAAAAAAGGAAAAATTATTGAGATTTAACAGGTGTGTCAAGGTGATACAATAGTCGCGGACGTTCATAATGATCTCGGAGACGGTGGAACTACCGTTCATTGGCACGGCATTCGTCAAGAAGGGACTCAGTTTTACGATGGAGTACCCAAAGTCACCCAATGCCCAATCGATGCCGGAAATACTTTCCGATACACCTTCAAAGCTTCTTCACCTGGAAGTTATTTTTACCATTCTCACATAGGTATGGATAACTCATTAAAAACGCTTTATTTCTTCTTTAGGCCTGCAGAAAGTCGATGGACTAGCAGGTCCATTGGTTGTCCGACAAAATAAGAAAAAGAATACTACGGAAAGTTATACGATTTTGATTTACCCTCCCACGTCTTGTTTGTTATGGACTGGATGCATATTGGAGCAAATGAAAAATTCCCTGGATTTTTGTATCAAAATACAGGACAAAATGCGGTTTCATATTTATTTAATGGAAGAGGAGTTTATGTCGTAAGTTAATCAAAGAATATCGTCATTGGTAGAGCGGCCTTCTCATTGTAGCCAACAAACGCAACCATGGATTCAAATATGGCGAATCTTCCATTGGCAGAGTTCAAAGTTGAAAAGGGAAAAGGTACAGGTTCCGCATTATTGGAAGCACATGTCTATCATGCACGGTAAGCATACGATTTTACGGCCACAGACTTACGCTAATCAACGCCGATTCCGGAGGACCTATCATTCCTACAGCTCGACACCGTTGTACTGAACTCAGGTAGGTAACCATTCGAACAGGTACCTTAAAAATAAATTAGGTGACAGATTCGACGTTATATTAACCGCAAATCAGAGTGTGGATTCCTACTGGATTCATGCTAGAGGAAATGGCGAATGTACAAGCGCTCAACAGTTCGGTATCATAAGATATTCTGGCCATAGTGGAAAACCTTCTGCAGCCTTCCCAGGCGGAGTTCAAGCAATTCAAACCGGAAAAGTGTGCTCCTTTTTCATCTTTTCTCGATTAAAAAATTTTTTCTCCAGATTTTAAACCCAGGGACATCGTTTTGTAATGCAACCAATGACGTCTGTCTGTCTAAACTCAAATCTCCAATAAGAAGTCGAGAAACAAACAGCCTACAAGAAAGAAAAAAGGAAAATTTTTTCTCGAATTCAATTTTTACTCCTATTCAGTACCAGAGCTATTCCAAAACAACACATATGACCCTTTTGGAGTAAGCAGTGATTTTGTATTTTCTACCAAACATTCTAATTTTCAGTACCTCTTGCGGAGTCGCCAACCTCGTATTTCCTCTATTTAAGTACTTTAAAACGTTTCAAACACATCTCCACCTTCGCCATTGTTATCCCAGTACAATGATATACCGAAAAGCGCATTTTGTCGCAAAGAATGCTATCAACAGATTGATACGAGGAAACCTTGTACTTGCTTGAATTTAATTAAAGTGAGCCTTCATTCAGAAGTGACGATGATAATAGTGGATTACGGTAAGTTAACATAATGAGAAGAAAAATGAAATGTTTTTCAGGACAAAGTTCTGCCGGCGAATATATTCCCGATGGACTCGTACATCCGTTTCACCTACACGGATATAACTTTTACATACTTGAAGAGGGAAGGTTCGACGGCGGGCTGGAAGGTTTTATAGAAGGAACTCGAATTTGAAAAGAAGATTGGAAGAAAACGACTTTAAAAATGATTGCTCGATACAAAAGACACTGTGAGCATCCCGACTTCTGGATATGCGGTCATTCGTTTCATAGCGGACAATCCCGGCTTTTGGTTCCTCCATTGTCACTTCACCTACCATCTCGAAACTGGAATGCCGTCGTACAAGTCGGCGAACTCAAAGATATGCCAAAGGTTCCAAAAGGATTCCCGAAATGTTCGGATTATCGGCCACCTGTGAACGGCCCGTTGTAAATAAATTATGAAAGATTACTCAATGAAAAGTTATTGTATTACTCTCCATGTCTGGTTTTGGGAGAGGGTCTTGCGGATCAGAGGGAGGTGCGTGATGTAACGGTAAGAAAACCTATCAACATAAGCGCCACTGTCAAGCGTAGGATAAAGAGAAACCATAAGGAATGCGGAAGAATGCGCCACCGACGGGAGCTGCCAAAAGAGGGTAGATAGGGAACCCCTCCGGGGGAAGCCGAAGGTATATAGCCGAGAAACGTCGAATAACAGACAGTCCAAGTTAAGTCCGAGTGGTGATAGTGAGTCAAAAGGTTTTGTAAGTTGTGTGTTTTACGGAGAGATCGGCAAAGGCGATTATCGTAGACTCTACCTGCGGGAAGTCTCGGCAGTCGGCTGTTTGTGACGAGTCGTCTCTTGGTAACAGAGTAGTCGGAAAAGGAATCGACAAAGACGATTGATGATTAGAACCATCGGCAAAGACGATTGACGATTACATGTCTGCAAAGGAATCGGCAAAGGCGATTGACGATTAGAACCCGTCGGCAAAGACGATTGACGATTAGTCAGCAAAAGACGACGGACGAGGTGTGTTCCCTTTTCCGCGCCTCCCATTTCCGCGCCTAGTCTGGATTTTTATTTTTCTTCCCACTTCCGCGCCACAAGTATAAAATTGTCCCACTTCCGCGCCTGTGAAATAGTTACAATAAAATAAGCCGAATATAAACAAAATAATCCAAAACAAACCAATCTCGATGTCTTGAAATCGCTAAAAATGATGAGTTGATATTTGGAAGGGTCTTCGTTATATTTTGAAATTTCGTGCTCAAATGTCCGTTCGAAGTGTCTATCATAGCATTTACGGGGGAGCCTATTGGTGACATTCGAGCACTTGGCACAGCCACCCCAAAGTCAATTTGACCACTTTCACAGACAGTTTAAGAGTGCAGTTTCAAGCCTGATGACGTAGTTAGGTGTTGAGCAGGGAAGATTTAAGCCTTTTAAAGAATCGAACTTGAGCAGTTTCAATTTCATCGAGATATCTAAGGGACCAGACGGAGAAGCATATAGAGTAGGGAGTTAGAGGAGATGCTTCAATTCAGGCCGAAATTTCAAAATATAACGACCTTCCAAATATCAACTCATCATTTTTAGCGATTATTTGCAAGACATCGAGATTGGTTGTTTTGGATTATTTTTTTATATCGGCTTATTTTATTGTAACTATTTCACAGGCGCGGAGTGGGACAATTTATACTTGTGGCGCGGAAGTGGGGAATATGGGTCAACCCAGGTAAGAATTACTTGAGGCGCGGAAATGGGAGGCGCGGAAGCGGGCTAAACGACGGACGATTGATCGGCAGAAACGATTGACGATGGTCAGCAAAAAGGCGATTGACGATTAAAACCGACGGCAAAAGGAATTGACGAATGAAGACGATTGACGATTAATCGCAAAACGATCAGAAGAATCGACCAGACGTCCTCAACTACGACCATCCATCACGGAGCCTGCGATCTTGCGTCCAGACCGTCTCATCTTACCGAAGAAAATCCAAGGTACCCAAAAATTTTGTACAAAAGAACCAGTAATAAATGTTAAATTTTTTCTCTTTTTATTTCGCCACCCTCTAACCTGAACAAACAAAGGTAGAACTCAAAGGAGTAAGAAATAAAAGAAAAAGTAAACGAACGTTTACAGTGAAAATCCTTAACCGATGGTGCGTTGGAAACAAAACTTCAAAACTTTTTGTACAAGAATTTTATTAAAAATAATTTCACATTATTAAGCACGGTAACAGAAGTGAATGAATAGAAAAAAGAAACAGTACAAATAAACACATATCACAATATAAAAAATCCAGTCTTAAACTCTGTGATGACTTTATTCCAAAGAAAGTTTAAGCTTGTCCTTATCTTCTTCTTTGATGACACCATTTTTAAGGGTGAACTCGCGTTTTATGTACGCGAAGAGGATATCGGTTATCAAAAATATTTGAGCAGTCGCGAATGCGAGGGTAACACCGAAATAAAAGTTCGCGTTCGCCGACCTCGAGTAGATCCAGAGGTGCCAGACTGTCGGAGCCAAAATCGAAGTAATGACAAGCGAGCACAATATGACGAAGCTCTGCTGTAAATCCGGGACGATGAGTTTGCTCGAAAAAAGGTGTTTCCACATCGGGAGAAGCGACATGTAAAAGCCGACATCTCCCAGACACGGATACGACTTAAACACCGCGACCAGCGCCGACAAAGAGGCCGCCAATAGCATCGGATTCGTATAAAATCGCAAGCTCAAAGGCGCCAGATACAACAAAGTCGCGTTAAGCTGAAACGAATAGATGAACAGTAGTCTAAAGTGTTCGAACATCTCGGTGAAGAAATACCAGAAAAGACCGATGTTAGGTCTTAATCTGTCACAGTCAACATGACGAAATAAACCGAATACATGAACTCCCAGCTTCCTGATATTTTGTATGAAATATAAAGAAGTCCTGAGGTGATCGTGGTGAATGTGAAAAGAGTCAAACAAACGCTTTTGTTGGCGTTTTTAGGTAGATGCAGACTGGGACGAGAAGGACGATTGGATAAAAAGACTGAACGACGCTCAAACTTAAGAAGAAACAGCAAAGCAATCTTTGACGTTTGATCATGAAGAAGAACGTCAATGACAAGCAGAGGTTGGCGAATGTCGTCGTTGTGAAGCCGGCGCAGTTTAAAATCGTGTACGGATTGAAGAGGTAGGCGGCCAAAACGTAGACGGGAGATGTCTTAAAGTCTTCTTCGGTCATCAAAAGACTTTCTACATTTTCAGCATATTTCGACTTCTCTTCATCCTGCTTCTTCTTCAACTCTTTCATGTACTCGCAGGCGGTAAAATACAAGACCAAAGCCGAAAGAAGGTCCGACAGAATGAAAACGATCCCAATCATCTTAACATCAACCATAAAGTCGCAAAGATAAAGAACAAGTGGCGTCTCGTGAAAAACATCGCCCGAATACGGGCTAATTCCGAATCTATACAAAGAAACGCCTTCCGTCACCCTTTTCCAGGAATTGAGAAGCGTCGAAACTTCAACTCTGTCCGCGATAGTCGAACGGAATTCAGAGACGATGAGACCCAAACGGATCCCAAAGCCCAAAATTAACTGAAGATAAATATTACGGTCCATTTTTTTTAATAATCACTAAAATCCGATCATTTCATACTAAATATGAATGCAAATATTCAAAAATAGTTAAAAAATTACAAAAGAACTCACAAGTAACAATATTTCGAACGCCGACGTAACCTATATATGGTTATACTAATATCAATTATCAACTCAACAAGCAGGATGGCCAACATGACTTTTTCCCCAAACAATTTTCTAAGTTTTTTTTTAAAAAGGAATTCAAAATTTTGCTGACTTTTCTAAGTATCAAGGTAGAATAATGGACCTTTTGCCCAAGGGACATCCCTTTCACAAGTAGTAAAAGCATCAAATTTTACCTACCAAAAAAATTTTTTTTTACACCAATCATTTGTACAAAATATAAGGAGGATTTGGTGAAAATCGGACCAACGGTTCGGCCGCAGCGATTTTTAAAATTTAACATACCTCCGCCATTTTTTCGAAATTCAAAAATCGCCCTCGTTACATTTCTTGCAAAGATGTGTGTGAAAAGGTTGAAAACTGTGGCCGTAAAGTGTTCCGGAAAATGCTACGGACGGCCGGCCGGAACCACAGACAAAGTTGAAATCGGTGAATATGAGGGTATCGCAATAACTTCTTTAGGAAGTTAAAAGAGGAAAGTCTTCTTCGGTCATCAAAAGACTTTCTACATTCTGCATATTTCGACTTCTCTTCATCCTGCTTCTTCAACTCTTTCATGTCTCGCAGGCGGTAAAATACAAGACCAAAGCCGAAAGAAGGTCTTCTTAAAGTCCTTCCCCAAAAACCAGACGTGGAGGGTATCACAACTTCTTTAAAAGAAATCTACCTAATACTTTCAAGTTAAGGTTTAAATATTTTCTTTTTAACATAATAAAACCTTTATTTTAAATTAAATAATTTACAATAAATTGAGTTTGTATAAATTATCAATAAAAATTTAAAAGCTTTGCGAATACTTGTGATAGAAAAAAAAAATGTTTTCCTCTTACAAAAATTTACAATAGTTTGCACAATAAGTCTAAAATACAAGCTAAATATTTTTGTTTATTTCATATAGCCAAATGCAGTAATGTGGTGAATATTAGCTAATAGAAATTACAAAAAAAAATCATGTCAACCATGGTAACATTTACCATCAATAAGTGACTACATTAGCATGAAGAGAAATAGAGAAAAAAAAAAGAAACGAGCACACACTATTTTGATTACTAATATTGTAAAGCCTGTAAATTTATTATATTTTTTTTATTTTTGCGCAAGGCGTTGACACCGTTGTGTGAGGAAACCAACGGCGGCGAAAGAGCGAGAGAAATGGCCCAGACGCCGAAGACGACCTGCGGAAACAAAAAGTCATTTAAAAACTAATTCAAAATGTTTAAACAAAATTGAACTTAGCCAAGTTAAATTAGAAAGAATAGAGAGAAAAAAATTAAAGGAGTTTTGAAAGTTATAGCGGAGTAACGGGGTCATTTGACCCTATGAAAAAAGAGATTGGAT
>JACGAQ010004055.1:0-20319 GCA_014119065.1 Orius insidiosus | reverse complement strand
ATCTACTTGAAATTTTGCGTAGATTACAAATCTGAAATAAAAAATAGGGGTTCTCATTTGAAATAACGAAGTTAGGTTGTGTCTGGGACACCCTGTATATCCAGGCGGATTTTAAACTACACCATCAAATTCTTTGATTTAATTAAGGGGGGTTTACATTTAACTTTTTTTCGTAAAACCACTTTTTAACGCTCTCCCAGACGCTTGCCATGTGTTTCCGGACACCCTGTATATCGTATATATCATACGGTATGGATGTTATCACATATCACTGATAAGTTATAAGTTATCCGTGTGTTGCCCCATTTTTATTTCGGATTCATATCGTCAAAATATCGCGATATATCGGAAATATCGGAAGAGTATCGGTAGGAAATATCGGAAGAACCGATACATCGGAAGAAAAATATCGCAAATATCGGAAGGAAAATATCGATATTCCGATATATCGGAAGTATCGCAACAACCCTTCATGACTCATGAAGTGAGAAAAAAAACTGGTGGCAAGCGGCTGGCATTCAACCTAATTACTGAATAATAATAAATTTTTACCAGGAGGAGTCCAAAAACAGTTCATGGAGGGTAATACAATAAATCTTTGAGAAAATTTAAAAATAATGACTAGTAAAATCTAGGATTTCAGGAAGTGATTCATAAGTGGCCCAAGAGGTCAGTTTGATTTTGTGGTTCTCTCGAGGAGGAGGAGAAAAAATGAATAAAATTGATTTATAATGAAAACTTACTGACACCTACAGTGACTGTTTTGTTTTGGAAAAAAAAATAAAGCGTTAAACCGGTATTTCCGAAGACCTACCTATTTAAAAAACTTTCAAAAGGCCTAAGTATGCCACACTAAATTCAGACAATGAGATAAACCCGGAAGGAAGAGGGAAAAAAGAAGTACTTTTGTTAAAAGGATTTTTTTTCTTTTACCTCGATAGTTGAGCGGAGACGAGATTGCTAAAAGGGGCGAATTTAGCGGGATCTGTACATGTCACAGACGAGCCGCTCCCTGCATCCTTCGGACGTCGTCCCAAGCTGTTTGAAGACAGAATCCAGTCTGGACAAAAGAGGTGAATAAAACGGATCGTAGTGCGCCAAAAGGTGGGAAGAAGTCGGAATTTTATTAAAAACCTGAAAAATAAAAATATAATGAATATTATGGCGTAAAAATTAATTTATGGTGAATCACCATCATCAACATTCCTGAGGTCAAATTTAAAAATCCGTTTTAGTGCCAACGGAATTTTGACCTTATAAAAAGTGACTTTATCAGGAAAAAAAACTTTAAAATAGACTTCTAAGTGGCTTTTTTTACTTTTTCGTGAACCCCTTGAGGCTTTTTTTGGGTCTCAAGTCATGTCTTGACCTAGAAAATTCTAGGGTCTTGGAAGTTCCTTTCTTCCGGAAATCAACCAAAAATTCTGCGGAAACCGTTCACTCATTAATCCTGCGGTGAAAATTAAAAAAAAAAATATTCTCACATTCTAACGGACGACTCGCCCACAAACAATTGAATCAATAACGATGACGTATTTCTTTTTGGGGTCGTTCAACATTCAAAAATCCTTTCTGGTATCTTTTATCCCAATTCTGATTACCCGAGGACCGAATATTACTCTACTTCTGATATCGGTTATATCAGCTGTCACAATTCTGATAAGGTTTTCCCATTTCTGGTATCGGTTATCCAACTTCTGATATAGATTATCCCACTTCTGACACAGATGATCCTCATCAGATATAAGTTATCCCACTTTGATCGATTATCCCACTAATGACATCGGTTATCTCCCTCCTTTTATCGATTATCCAACTTCTCATATCGATTATCCCACGTCTAATATAGGTTATCCCATTTCTGACATTGGTTATCCAACTTCTGATATTGTTTATACACTCACCTTAAAATCTGACTGAGGATCCTTCGAATAAAAGCTTCCATAATGCTGCTTTATCTGTAAAGATGGTAATTTCGGAGTGTACCTGGGAAAAAAAAATTAATTTTTTAATCGAGTTTTTTTTTCTATTTTCAAAGTGGATCAACCTGTAGGAAGACTTGTTCCGAGCAATTTTGCCTTGATTTTGAACTTTCCTTTGGAATTGGAACACCAAGGGGATAAAAAGATTAAAAACTCATGAAAAAAATAGTTTATGAAGTTGAAGGATTTTTTCCTCCTGAACGATTGAAGAAGTTGAGGGCCTAATTTTTTCGTTTCTTAAAAAAAAGACGAAACGGTAAAAGTGAAGAGGAGGGCACCAGCTTTGTGGACAGGGTTTGGTCATGTAGGTCTTCCGGAAGTGGGTGACTGCAAAAATAACCCCACATTCAAAACTCGCTTTCCATAAAAATATAACTTTCTAATTTTCAATCTCCCTTTTTATATAAAAAAGGAAAGAATTACTACAATAATTAAATAATAAAGTACAATTTTACGGTATGTACATAAAATACAGAGTGCGATTCTGACTTAAGAGGAAAATGTTCTGTAGGTCAAGAGAAAATTGCTTTGACGTGTACCGACCTCTAATGGACGGCGAAATGTCAGATTAATGGATGGAGCGGTGTAGACAGGACTTTTCTTTTCAGAGATGACTAATAAAGCCATTGAAATACTCACAGGCTGAAAAACATCGAAAAGTCAGGTGTCTTCAACCACCCTAAGGAAAAGTTACAGTGAGACGGGGATTAGAACTCGGGGACTTGTGGCAGTTAATTTTAAAGTGATAGGGTTGAAAGACCGGGCGATAACAAGAATAAAAAGTAAAGACGCCGTCTCTAAAAGTATCAGACGCTCTCCTTTGAGGAGTCACGTCCTTCAATTACCCGTTTATCACACTCTCCGATTAGTTACCTTTCGCTGATGGTTTGGGCTGGTTTTCCTAACGCCGAAGCTGGAAGGACGCCTATTTGGTATCCGGGCGTCCGTCCAGGATTAAGAGCGGCGAGAGTCGCATGTGCGTTCGTTTGAGACGGCATCGCCCAAGTTGCCATCCCTTCGGATCCTGCTGTTTCGGCGTCGTACGCCCCGGCTCCCGTCCCTGCGTCTTTAAAGTCGAACTCGGAAACTTGATCGTGAGCACCGCCTCCGGAAGAACCCGACTGTCCGGCGACGTTCGTCAGTCCTTTCCCGACAAGTTTCCCGATATGGCTTAAAATAGTCGGGAGGAAGAGAGCGACCAAGACAGACTTGACGATCTGAGCACCGATGAATATGGGAAGTAAAAGTTTCTTCAATCCAAACGCCATAAATCCCAAGCCGAACCCGGTCAAAAAACTGTTCTTCCCAAAAGCCATACGAGCTAGAAAAAAGACATTATCATCACAACTTTCAGAAAGTCACCGATAAAAGCTGCTAGTGATTAACATGCGAATAAATGAGCGAAAATTAGCCTCTTTTAAGGACTTTTGAGTCGCAAACTAACTGCATGAATACTAATTATTCTAGGACAGTTAAGCATTGTTTATCTCGTGATTTTTTTAACGTTCTTTTTATGTTAATTACACCTTTCATAAGAAAACGAAGCGGTTCGTCGGACATAATCCATTGTTTCCAAATTATTCTGGTAATTTAGATTGGAATTCATGTCATTTATTGGTGTCAATTTGTCCTCCGAAAGGGGGAAGTTCCCAAAGTTGGTCCCAAGGTTTAGCTATGAGGAGGATGTCAAAAAACGGGTTTTATCAGTTTTTATATCGAATATCTCGAAAACTACGTGGTTTAGCGCAAAAACTAATAAATACAAAAATAATTTAAATTAAATTTTGAACAAAAAATATTTTACACCTAACCTGGCGAAAGTGAACGGTTTTGGAGTTATGAACGGTCAAAAATAGGCCAAAGTCAATCTTGGATAAAACATAAATGTAATTTTAAAATATATTTTTGAAAAAATGTGTTGTAGACAGCGTATCCTGATAACTTGGAAAAAATTTTAAGTCCTTTCATCTCGCATTTTATGGACTACATTTTGATCAATTTTCAAAGCAACGATTCGACTTAATGGGAACAGAGCATCAGTTCTTAAAAATCTAAGGATTTCGTCAGAATATCACTGGATTTTAGACCATACCTTCCAAACGATTTTTTATACGAAAAGATTTGTGAGTCATATTCAATAGAAAACTGCATGAAAATTAATTTTGTACTTTGTGTACATCTACTGGGATCAGCGGTTTCCGAGTTATTGATTATATGTCTAAAGTTGAGCAAAAAAAAAAGAAAAAAAAAAAAAGATTTTTGACACTCCATAACTCTGAAACTGTTCACTTTAGCAAGGTTACGTATAATGTACTATTTGCTATAAATTTGATGAGGATTATTTTTGTATAAGGTATATTTTGCGCTACATCTCATAGTTCTTGAGATATTTTGATAAAAACCTCTTTTTGACACCTTTTCCGCCAAACTAGCACAAATGTGACGGGCACCAGATAAATAATTTTGGTGTCGTCCAAAAAAAACTATTATCAAACTTAAATTTAAAGGTGCGGACCTAATTGGACCTAATACTAGGAGTTGCATTCAAAACTATGCTACTCGGTCAATGTTTCTCGTTTCGTTTCACTCCGCCAAGTGCGAAACACATCCTTTTCTTCGGTCAGACATCCAATTTAATGTTTTTCACACCCATACGTTTAATTTGAACCTATAAAAAATCAAGAATCATGAACAACAGTTATTTTTTCCGTTCCCACGATTTTTTGCGGGATTCAGTTTTTAAAAAATAGGAGACTGTATTTTTTAAATTTACTTGTTTCACAAATTGAATTGCGGTTATTGGTTATTGATGAGTTCACTGGATTTTTCGAGAGTAAAAGGGAACTATTTGAATAACTCGAACGTTGAAAAGAAACAGGTGGGTAAGTGAGCGTCTCATGTCTTTTTTAACACTTCCTAGACTTTCTAACCTGAAAGTCTCAAGGTTGAACTTGAAGTATTTTAACCGGAAAGATATTTCAGCGGATCATTCGATATCATACTGTCAAAAAATGGACTCCCCGTTATTTCCTGGGATTCATTATGAAAATTTAATTCGGACTATCTCGATTGCGACACGCGAGTTTCCGTTAGAATCTGATGCTTGATTCCTTGAATTCCTAGAGCTTACGTGATTTGATGAGTTCGGTCGTCGCATTGGCGAGCGACAGAAGGGGTACGTCGACGACGAAATGATTCGCTAAAAATCTCGATTCGGACGTTCCATTTGGATGACTTGAGTTGAGATCGTTGATTTTCGCCGGGACCAGCTCAGCGGCCGGAGGGACGCTCGTCACATTCTGCTTATCGTCGCCTAATGTCCCTCCTGCCAAAAGCAGTAGTAATATGATCATCCTCAGCTGAACATCTCCGCCTAAAAAAAAATTTTATTACTTCCCATTCAACAATCGACAATTGTTTCATTTGACCCGGATAAAAAGCCCACTTTCGGGGATTGATCTTTGAACTTGACCCTCAATCCTCTGTTATGTTGTTTCCTGCTTTAACTTTCAAACTTTCACCTCAACTTGTCACACGTAGAAAGCTGTCAAATTAGTTTAAATATCTTTTGTCCTATACCATTTTTTAGCATTATCATAAATAAAACATAGATAATCCGACTGGTTCATTAGCCGAAAAAGGATAAACGATTTCGCTAATAGTACAAACGTTTAACCTAGATATTCCATTCCAAAGGGAGCGAAAATGGTTATTTTAAACAATGGCCTGTTTAATTTCTTTGACCGAT
Organism: Orius insidiosus; assembly: GCA_014119065.1. Classification (NCBI taxonomy): domain Eukaryota; kingdom Metazoa; phylum Arthropoda; class Insecta; order Hemiptera; family Anthocoridae; genus Orius; species Orius insidiosus. The sequence goes on along the minus strand of JACGAQ010004055.1, from coordinate 14,589 downwards.
TTTCGAATTTTGCAATAAGAATTGCATTTAAGAGACGCGGGGGTTTTAAGAATCAGATCACCTTTTACTTCCGGGAAAACGATGTCCTAACTAGAAATGTTAAGTGGAGAGTCTTGTATTGGATATGCTACTGGCTTCATTTCATTGTATGTTCAGAAAACTTATCTTGTCGAACAAAGTTGACATACAGAAGGCATAGCGTTCTTTATCGGTTTTTGTTGTTTTTGAGTTATCTCAAAAACTATAAGGTTTGCCGCAAAAACTGTTGAGTATAGAAATGATAAAAATACAATTTCAAACAAAACGTTTTAACTGCTTAACCTTGAAAAAATGAATGGTTTTGGAGATACGTGCCGTGCCGTTAATAGGCCTGGATTTTGTGTTGACGTCCAAAAGTGTCATTGTAATTTTTTTAATTTGCGGATCAGAAATTTTTTTAATGTTGCTGTATCCTTTTGTCTTTAAAAGTAGAATCCGAATAATGTATTCCAAGCAGGAATCCATTCGAACGTAAGAAAGGAACGCAAAACAAGGAGAATTTTTTAAAAATCTACGAATTTTGTAAAAATTATAACTTTTTTTCCATACATCTTAAACTATTCATTTTACGGAAAAATATAAATAATTTTCTATAGAAAATTTTATAAACAGCAATTTTTTATTGTTCATCTCGCTAGAATCCGCGGTTTTTACAGTTGGCAACTACAAAACCGTTTACTCTAGCAAGATTACGTGCTAAACCATTTTTCTTTGCGCTAAATCTTTTAGTTTTAAATAAGTATTTGTGAAGACCTGATAATTTTAAAAAACGCATTTTGACACCCTTCCCCACCGGGGCAGATCAGATTTTACTCAATATGACTATACAAGCTCCCAAATTACGAAGTAAACCCAACGCTAAAAAATGCAATAAAAATCATTAAATTAAGTATTAAATTGGTACCCACGTAAAATTACAAACCCACGTGCTTCGTGAGCTCCAAAACCTCAATCCCTCTCCTACATTCTCTCATTAAAAAATTGATTACACAAAAGAGTTAGTTGGGCGAACTTCCGTTTTAAATTAAAGACCACCGAATAAAATTAAAAGGTTTCCGTTATTCGTATAAGTGTCTTTAATAATTGATGTAAGAAAGTGGAGTAGGGAAGACGACAAAATGCATGAAAGGATGCCATTGACGGAGTAGCACGATTTATTCTTCGCGGAGATAAAAGGATGATAAAAGGTTTGATAATGATACATCACCAATCGCTCTCACCTTGATTTCCACTCTACTTATTCTTTAGGTGTATACCGCACTTTTTTTCTTTTTCTTAATTATTTTTATTTAATTAAAATCGGAATTCTGTAATACCTTCTAAAGAGAGGAAGAATATAAATTTTTTTCACGTTAGAAAAAAAAAATTATGAAAATTAAGGCCGTAAAGTGTTCCGGAAAAACTGACCTTTAGACAGATTAATAAAAAAAGCTTTCCATATTTTAAAAATTACAATGAAAGGAAGATTCTGGGAAATTTGAGTGAAAATCGGATGAAAATTGTGGTTTTGAACTGAAAAAAGATGACGAAAGGCACCGCATACAACATGAACTTGAAGCCGCTTGATTTTGACCCCTTCTTGTCTGAGAATTAATTTTCCTATTCGTCAATCAAAAAGAATTCCGTTTTTATTACTGTTCTTGTAATACCGTTATGGAAATCGAAACGATTCGTATTCCTCGCCTTAAAAACCAATGACCTCAGATTCGTATTCCTCGCCTTAAAAACCAGTTGGTATGACTGTTTTCTTATACACTATTTTTTAAATCGTAAAATGACCTCAGATTCGTATTCCTCGCCTTAAAAACCAGTTGGTATGACTGTTTTCTTATACACTATTTTTTAAATCGTAAAAATGACCTCAGATTCGTATTCCTCGCCTTAAAAACCAGTTGGTATGACTGTTTTCTTATACACTATTTTTTAAATCGTAAAAATGACCTCAGATTCGTATTCCTCGCCTTAAAAACCAGTTGGTATGACTGTTTTTATACACTATTTTTTAAATCGTAAAAATGACCTCAGATTCGTATTCCTCGCCTTAAAAACCAGTTGGTATGACTGTTTCTTATACATTTTTAAATCGTAAAAATGACCTCAGATTCGTATTCCTCGCCTTAAAAACCAGTTGGTATGACTGTTTTCTTATACACTATTTTTTAAATCGTAAAAATGACCTCAGATTCGTATTCCTCGCCTTAAAAACCAGTTGGTATGACTGTTTTCTTATACACTATTTTTTAAATCGTAAAAATGACCTCAGATTCGTATTCCTCGCCTTAAAAACCAGTTGGTATGACTGTTTTCTTATACACTTTTTTAAATCGTAAAAATGACCTCAGATTCGTATTCCTCGCCTTAAAAACCAGTTGGTATGACTGTTTTCTTATACACTATTTTTTAAATCGTAAAAATGACCTCAGATTCGTATTCCTCGCCTTAAAAACCAGTTGGTATGACTGTTTCTTATACACTATTTTTAAATCGTAAAAATGACCTCAGATTCGTATTCCTCGCCTTAAAAACCAGTTGGTATGACTGTTTCTTATACACTATTTTTTAAATCGTAAAAATGACCTCAGATTCGTATTCCTCGCCTTAAAAACCAGTTGGTATGACTGTTTTCTTATACACTATTTTTTAAATCGAAAAATGACCTCAGATTCGTATTCCTCGCCTTAAAAACCAGTTGGTATGACTGTTTTCTTATACACTATTTTTTAAATCGTAAAAATGACCTCAGATTCGTATTCCTCGCCTTAAAAACCAGTTGGTATGACTGTTTTCTTATACACTATTTTTTAAATCGTAAAAATGACCTCAGATTCGTATTCCTCGCCTTAAAAACCAGTTGGTATGACTGTTTTCTTATACACTATTTTTTAAATCGTAAAAATGACCTCAGATTCGTATTCCTCGCCTTAAAAACCAGTTGGTATGACTGTTTTCTTATACTATTTTTTAAATCGTAAAAATGACCTCAGATTCGTATTCCTCGCCTTAAAAACCAGTTGGTATGACTGTTTTCTTATACACTATTTTTAAATCGTAAAAATGACCTCAGATTCGTATTCCTCGCCTTAAAAACCAGTTGGTATGACTGTTTCTTATACTATTTTTTAAATCGTAAAAATGACCTCAGATTCGTATTCCTCGCCTTAAAAACCAGTTGGTATGACTGTTTTCTTATACTTTTTTAAATCGTAAAAATGACCTCAGATTCGTATTCCTCGCCTTAAAAACCAGTTGGTATGACTGTTTTCTTATACACTATTTTTTAAATCGTAAAAATGACCTCAGATTCGTATTCCTCGCCTTAAAACCAGTTGGTATGACTTTCTTATACACTATTTTTTAAATCGTAAAAATGACCTCAGATTCGTATTCCTCGCCTTAAAAACCAGTTGGTATGACTGTTTCTTATACACTATTTTTTAAATCGTAAAAATGACCTCAGATTCGTATTCCTCGCCTTAAAAACCAGTTGGTATGACTGTTTTCTTATACACTATTTTTAAATCGTAAAAATGACCTCAGATTCGTATTCCTCGCCTTAAAAACCAGTTGGTATGACTGTTTTCTTATACACTATTTTTTAAATCGTAAAAATGACCTCAGATTCGTATTCCTCGCCTTAAAAACCAGTTGGTATGACTGTTTTCTTATACACTATTTTTTAAATCGTAAAAATGACCTCAGATTCGTATTCCTCGCCTTAAAAACCAGTTGGTATGACTGTTTTCTTATACACTATTTTTAAATCGTAAAAATGACCTCAGATTCGTATTCCTCGCCTTAAAAACCAGTTGGTATGACTGTTTTCTTATACTATTTTTTAAATCGTAAAAATGACCTCAGATTCGTATTCCTCGCCTTAAAAACCAGTTGGTATGACTGTTTTCTTATACACTATTTTTTAAATCGTAAAAATGACCTCAGATTCGTATTCCTCGCCTTAAAAACCAGTTGGTATGACTGTTTTCTTATACACTATTTTTAAATCGTAAAATGACCTCAGATTCGTATTCCTCGCCTTAAAAACCAGTTGGTATGACTGTTTTCTTATACACTATTTTTTAAATCGTAAAAATGACCTCAGATTCGTATTCCTCGCCTTAAAAACCAGTTGGTATGACTGTTTCTTATACTATTTTTTAAATCGTAAAAATGACCTCAGATTCGTATTCCTCGCCTTAAAAACCAGTTGGTATGACTGTTTTCTTATACACTATTTTTTAAATCGTAAAAATGACCTCAGATTCGTATTCCTCCCTTAAAAACCAGTTGGTATGACTGTTTTCTTATCACTATTTTTTAAATCGTAAAAATGACCTCAGATTCGTATTCCTCGCCTTAAAAACCAGTTGGTATGACTTTTCTTATACACTATTTTTTAAATCGTAAAAATGACCTCAGATTCGTATTCCTCGCCTTAAAAACCAGTTGGTATGACTGTTTTCTTATACACTATTTTTAAATCGTAAAAATGACCTCAGATTCGTATTCCTCGCCTTAAAAACCAGTTGGTATGACTGTTTCTTATACACTATTTTAAATCGTAAAAATGACCTCAGATTCGTATTCCTCGCCTTAAAAACCAGTTGGTATGACTGTTTCTTATACACTATTTTTTAAATCGTAAAAATGACCTCAGATTCGTATTCCTCGCCTTAAAAACCAGTTGGTATGACTGTTTTCTTATACTATTTTTTAAATCGTAAAAATGACCTCAGATTCGTATTCCTCGCCTTAAAAACCAGTTGGTATGACTGTTTTTTATACTATTAAATCTTAAAAATGACCTCAGATTCGTATTCCTCGCCTTAAAAACCAGTTGGTATGACTGTTTTCTTATACACTATTTTTTAAATCGTAAAAATGACCTCAGATTCGTATTCCTCGCCTTAAAAACCAGTTGGTATGACTGTTTTCTTATACACTATTTTTTAAATCGTAAAAATGACCTCAGATTCGTATTCCTCGCCTTAAAAACCAGTTGGTATGACTGTTTTCTTATACACTATTTTTAAATCGTAAAAATGACCTCAGATTCGTATTCCTCGCCTTAAAAACCAGTTGGTATGACTGTTTTCTTATACACTATTTTTTAAATCGTAAAAATGACCTCAGATTCGTATTCCTCGCCTTAAAAACCAGTTGGTATGACTGTTTTCTTATACACTATTTTTTAAATCGTAAAAATGACCTCAGATTCGTATTCCTCGCCTTAAAAACCAGTTGGTATGACTGTTTTCTTATCACTATTTTTAAATCGTAAAAATGACCTCAGATTCGTATTCCTCGCCTTAAAAACCAGTTGGTATGACTGTTTTCTTATACACTATTTTTAAATCGTAAAAATGACCTCAGATTCGTATTCCTCGCCTTAAAAACCAGTTGGTATGACTGTTTTCTTATACACTATTTTTTAAATCGTAAAAATGACCTCAGATTCGTATTCCTCGCCTTAAAAACCAGTTGGTATGACTGTTTTCTTATACACTATTTTTAAATCGTAAAAATGACCTCAGATTCGTATTCCTCGCCTTAAAAACCAGTTGGTATGACTGTTTTCTTATACACTATTTTTAAATCGTAAAAATGACCTCAGATTCGTATTCCTCGCCTTAAAAACCAGTTGGTATGACTGTTTTCTTATACACTATTTTTAAATCGTAAAAATGACCTCAGATTCGTATTCCTCGCCTTAAAAACCAGTTGGTATGACTGTTTTCTTATACACTATTTTTTAAATCGTAAAAATGACCTCAGATTCGTATTCCTCGCCTTAAAAACCAGTTGGTATGACTGTTTTCTTATACACTATTTTTTAAATCGTAAAAATGACCTCAGATTATTCCTCGCCTTAAAAACCAGTTGGTATGACTTTTTCATACACTATTTTTTAAATCGTAAAAATGACCTCAGATTCGTATTCCTCGCCTTAAAAACCAGTTGGTATGACTGTTTCTATCACTATTTTTTAAATCGTAAAAATGACCTCAGATTCGTATTCCTCGCCTTAAAAACCAGTTGGTATGACTGTTTTCTTATACACTATTTTTTAAATCGTAAAAATGACCTCAGATTCGTATTCCTCGCCTTAAAAACCAGTTGGTATGACTGTTTTCTTATACACTTTTTTAAATCGTAAAAATGACCTCAGATTCGTATTCCTCGCCTTAAAAACCAGTTGGTATGACTGTTTTATACACTATTTTTAAATCGTAAAAATGACCTCAGATTCGTATTCCTCGCCTTAAAAACCAGTTGGTATGACTGTTTTCTTATACACTTTTTAAATCGTAAAAATGACTCAGATTCGTATTCCTCGCCTTAAAAACCAGTTGGTATGACTGTTTTCTTATACTATTTTTTAAATCGTAAAAATGACCTCAGATTCGTATTCCTCGCCTTAAAAACCAGTTGGTATGACTGTTTTCTTATACACTATTTTTTAAATCGTAAAAATGACCTCAGATTCGTATTCCTCGCCTTAAAAACCAGTTGGTATGACTGTTTTCTTATACACTATTTTTTAAATCGTAAAAATGACCTCAGATTCGTATTCCTCGCCTTAAAAACCAGTTGGTATGACTGTTTTCTTATACACTATTTTTTAAATCGTAAAATGACCTCAGATTCGTATTCCTCGCCTTAAAAACCAGTTGGTATGACTGTTTTCTTATACACTATTTTTTAAATCGTAAAAATGACCTCAGATTCGTATTCCTCGCCTTAAAAACCAGTTGGTATGACTGTTTTCTTATACACTATTTTTTAAATCGTAAAAATGACCTCAGATTCGTATTCCTCGCCTTAAAAACCAGTTGGTATGACTGTTTTCTTATACACTATTTTTAAATCGTAAAAATGACCTCAGATTCGTATTCTCGCCTTAAAAACCAGTTGGTATGACTGTTTTCTTATACATATTTTTTAAATCGTAAAAATGACCTCGATTCGTATTCCTCGCCTTAAAAACCAGTTGGTATGACTGTTTTCTTATACACTATTTTTTAAATCGTAAAAATGACCTCAGATTCGTATTCCTCGCCTTAAAAACCGTCAAAAACCACACTTTGAGGGATTTTATAAAATATTTTATAAAAAGCCAGTTGGTATGACTGTCAAATAATAAAATTATTTACTTTTTAGGTATTCTTGGGCTAATCGCAGCATGTACAATCGGAGCGAGGCAGTACAAAAACCGCGGTAAAATGTCGACGAGCGTTTACCTGATGCAACTCCGAGTTGCTGCTCAGGGAATGGTCGTCGGCTCGCTCGCCATCGGCGTCACTTATTCTTTACTTAAAAATCACGTTTTCAACAAAACGGAATAACATCGATATTCTTTGGGAACAAATTTAGATTATTTATTTTTTAATTGTTAAGTCTATTTATTTTTTTGCAATAAACAATAAAACTTTCATTTTTCAATAATTTTATGAACCTTTTGCCAACACTGTCTTAAGACCTTAAATATTAAGTTGGCAATACTGAATGAGCTTTTGGCAAAAACTGATGATGTTTGAATTGAACCAGAAAAAAGAGATTACCTTAGTCTTCTGGATGAGCTCCTTGAAAGGTTGGCAACTCTGATTTTTCAATAATTTTATGAACCTTCGTCCTTTGCCAACACTGTCTTGAAATGGTTCAGTAAAATTGCTCGGTATGTGAAAATTTTGTTGGCAACACTGTCTTTAATTAGTTAAAGTGAAAATCGTGCCTTAAGAACCCTCTTGAAAATTTAATTGTTATTTTTGTCATATTATTTTTGTCATATTGCGCTGTGTAAACTATTTTTAACCACGAATTTTATATTGGCAACACTGTCTTAAAATAAATGTGGCTCTTTTATGTTGGCAACATGGTCTTAAAATCAATGTGGATTGTAAATAAAAATTTAATACGTCCTTGAATATTAAGTTGGCAATACTGAATGTGCTTTCAGCAAAAACTGATGATGTTTGAATTGAACCGGGAAAAAAAGTTGGCAACTCTGATTTTTCAATGGTTTATCATAAAGCAGAAATGAAGAGTAAATTTATTGCGCTGTGTAAACTATTTTTAACCACGAATTTTATATTGGCAACACTGTCTTAAAATAAATGTGGCTCTTTAATAAAAATTTAAGCCTAATCTGGCCTTATGTTGGCAACATGGTCTTAAAATCAATGTGGATAGTAAATTTTACAAGACCTTAAATATTAAGTTGGCAATACTGAATGAGCTTTTGGCAAAAACTGATGATGTTTGAATTGAACCAGAAAAAAGAGATTACCTTAGTCTTGGATGGGCTCCTTGAAAAGTTGGCAACACTGATTTTTCAATGGTTTATCATAATGTAGAAATGAAGACATGTTGCCAACATAATAAGGCCGGATTAAGCTTTTATTTTTATTAAAGAGCCATTTTAAGACAGTGTTGCCAATATGACGTACCCTCTTTTTTCCGCTCCAATTCAAACATCATCAGTTTTTGCTGAAAGCTCATTGAGTATTGCCAACTTAATATTCAAGGTATTGTAAAATTTGTGCTGAGTAAAATGTTTTAAACCATGAATTTATATTGGCAACACTGTCCTCTTTAATAAAATTTAAATTTAAGCCTAATCTGGATTTAAATATTATGTTGACAACATAAAATTCCGTTTTAAACCATGAATTTTATATTGGCAACACTGTCTTAAAATGACTCTTTAATAAAAATTAAGCCTAATCTGGCCTAAAATATGTTGGCAACATGTCTTAAAATCAATGTGGATTGTAAATAAAGTTTTACAAGACCTTGAATATTAAGTTGGCAATACTGAATGCTTTCAGCAAAAACTGATGATGTTTGAATTGAACCGGGAAAAAAAGTTGGCAACTCTGAATTTTCATGGTTATCATAAAGCAGAATGAAGAGTAAAATTATTGCGCTGTGTAACGGTTTTAAACCATGAATTTTATATTGGCAATACTGTCTTAAAATGGCTCTTTAATAAAAATTTAAGCCTAATCTGGCCCTAAAATATGTTGGCAACATGGTCTTAAAATCAATGTGGATAGTAAATTTTACAAGACCTTAAATATTAAGTTGGCAATACTGAATGAGCTTTTGGCAAAAACTGATGATGTTTGAATTGAACCAGAAAAAAGAGATTACCTTAGTCTTCTGGATGGGCTCCTTGAAAGTTGGCAACACTGATTTTTCAATGGTTTCATAATGTAGAAATGAAGACATGTGCCACATAATAAGGCCGGATTAAGCTTTAATTTTTATTAAAGAGCCATTTTAAGACAGTGTTGCCAATATGACGTACCCTCTTTTTTCCGGTCCAATTCAAACATCATCAGTTTTTGCTGAAAGCTCATTGAGTATTGCCAACTTAATATTCAAGGTATTGTAAAATTGCGCTGAGTAAAATGTTTTAAACCATGAATTTTATATTGGCAACACTGTCCTCTTTAATAAAATTTAAATTTAAGCCAAATCTGGCTTTAAATATTATGTTGACAACATAAAATTCCGTTTTAAACCATGAATTTTATATTGGCAACACTGTCCTCTTTAATAAAATTTAAATTTAAGCCAAATCTGGCTTTAAATATTATGTTGACAACATAAATTCCGTTTTAAACCATGAATTTTATATTGGCAACACTGTCTAAAATGGCTCTTAAATAAAATTAAGCCTAATCTGGCCCTAAAATATGTTGGCAACAGGTCTTAAAATCAATGTGGATAGTAAATTTTACAGACCTTAAATATTAAGTTGGCAATACTGAATTTTGGCAAAACTGATGATGTTTGAATTGAACCGGGAAAAAAAGTTGGCAACTCTGAATTTTCAATGGTTTATCATAAAGCAGAAATGAAGAGTAAAATTATTGCGCTGTGTAAACGGTTTTAAACCATGAATTTTATATTGGCAACACTGTCTTAAAATGACTCTTTAATAAAAATTTAAGCCTAATCTGGCCTAAAATATGTTGGCAACATGGTCTTAAAATCAATGTGGATAGTAAATTTACAAGACCTTAAATATTAAGTTGGCAATACTGAATGAGCTTTGGCAAAAACTGATGATGTTTGAATTGAACCAGAAAAAAGAGATTACCTTAGTCTTCTGGATGAGCTCCTTGAAAAGTTGGCAACTCTGATTTTTCAATGGTTTATTATTCGTTTATATTGGCATACTGTCTTGAAATGGCTCTTTAATAAAAATTTAAGCCTAATCTGGCCTTAAATATGTTGGCAACATGGTCTTAAATCAATGTGGATAGTAAATTTTACAAGACCTTGAATATTAAGTTGGCAATACTGAATTTTGGCAAAAACTGATGATGTTTGAATTGAACCGGGAAAAAAAAGTTGGCAACTCTGAATTTTCAATGGTTTATCATAAAGCAGAAATGAAGAGTAAAATTATTGCGCTGTGTAAACGGTTTTAAACCATGAATTTTATATTGGCAATACTGTCTTAAAATGGCTCTTTAATAAAAATTTAAGCCTAATCTGGCCCTAAAATATGTTGGCAACATGGTCTTAAAATCAATGTGGATAGTAAATTTTACAAGACCTTAAATATTAAGTTGGCAATACTGAATGAGCTTTTGGCAAAAACTGATGATGTTTGAATTGAACCAGAAAAAAGAGTTTACCTTAGTCTTCTGGATGGGCTCCTTGAAAAGTTGGCAACTCTGATTTTTCAATGGTTTATTAATTGTTTTATAGTCCGCCTTGGGCTTTGGGGTCTTTCAAAATGTATTTTATAAAGGCGGTTGAGCTGTTCTACGAATATGAAGAGTAAAATTGTGTTGGGAGCAATTCTGAAGTAGTATGGGCCGAAGCCCTTCCAGAGGGCGCTGAATCCTTCTGCGCGGACAGTTTTAGTCAAAACGTCGATCAAATTTTTATACTCGGCAACTCCATCGATTATCTTCATGTTTTGCATTCTAAAAATTCGTAGAAGCTTTAAGACTTTTTATGATTTAAGACTTTTTATGATTTAAGACTTTTTATGATTTAAGAGACTTTTTATGATTTAAGAGACTTTTTATGATTTAAGAGACTTTTATGATTTAAGAGACTTTTTATGATTTAAGAGACTTTTTATGATTTAACTTTTTAACTTTTTTAACTTTTTTAACTTTTAACTTTTAACTTTTTACTTACTTCTTTTTTTTACTTACTTTACTTTACTTTACTCTACTCTACTTTACTTTACTCTACTTTACTTTACTTTTTTTACTTTACTTTTTTTACTTTTACTTACTTTACTTTTACTTTTACTTTTTAACTTTTTTAACTTTTTATGATTTTAGAGACTTTTTATGATTTAAGACTTTTTATGATTTAAGACTTTTTATGATTTAAGACTTTTTATGATTTAAGAGACTTTTTATGATTTAAGAGACTTTTTATGATTTAAGAGACTTTTTATGATTTAAGAGACTTTTTATGATTTAAGAGACTTTTTATGATTTAAGAGACTTTTATGATTTAAGAGACTTTTTATGATTTAAGAGACTTTTTATGATTTAAGAGACTTTTTATGATTAACTTTTTAACTTTTAACTTTTAACTTTTTACTTACTTTACTTTTTTACTTACTTTACTTTACTTTACTCTACTGCTTTACTTTACTCTACTTTACTTTTTTTTACTTACTTTACTTTTTTACTTACTTACTTTTAACTTTTTATGATTTAAGAGACTTTTTATGATTTAAGACTTTTTATGATTTAAGACTTTTTATGATTTAAGACTTTTTATGATTTAAGACTTTTATGATTTAAGACTTTTTATGATTTAAGACTTTTTATGATTTAAGACTTTTTATGATTTAAGAGACTTTTTATGATTTAAGAGACTTTTTATGATTTAAGAGACTTTTTATGATTTAAGAGACTTTTATGATTTAAGAGACTTTTATGATTTAACTTTTTATGATTTAACTTTTTAACTTTTTTAACTTTTTAACTTTTAACTTTTTACTTACTTTACTTTTTTTTACTCTACTTTACTTTACTTACTTACTTTACTTTACTTTACTTTTTAACTTTTAACTTTTTAACTTTTTATGATTTAAGAGACTTTTTATGATTTAAGACTTTTTATGATTTAAGACTTTTTATGATTTAAGACTTTTTATGATTTAAGACTTTTTATGATTTAAGACTTTTTATGATTTAAGACTTTTTATGATTTAAGACTTTTTATGATTTAAGACTTTTTATGATTTAAGACTTTTTATGATTAAGACTTTTTATGATTTAAGACTTTTTATGATTTAAGAGACTTTTTATGATTTAAGAGACTTTTTATGATTTAAGAGACTTTTTATGATTTAACTTTTTATGATTTAACTTTTTAACTTTTTAACTTTTAACTTTTTACTTTTTACTTACTTTACTTTTTTTACTTACTTTACTTTACTTTACTTTACTACTCTACTTACTTTACTTTACTCTACTTTACCTTACTTTACTTTACTTTTTTTACTTACTTTACTTTTTTACTTTTTACTTACTTTACTTTTTAACTTTTAACTTTTAACTTTTTTAACTTTTTATGATTTAAGAGACTTTTTATGATTTAAGACTTTTTATGATTTAAGACTTTTATGATTGGCTTACCTTGTTTTAGCGACATCTAGTGGGTTAGTGGTCGAAGCATAGACAAACCCAGAGATCAAACTTGAGACAAAATGGTTTCCAATGCCTTCATGTTCTACATTTTATATAAACTATGGAGTAATTTGGGAGTAATTTACCATTTTTAATAAGTAAAGATTTCGTTTGAACATAGGTGACGAGCTGAGCGACGTTTCCGATGACTGCTCGAAGCACAGATGGGACAGCGCCAGCCCATAGGCGATCACTCCTTCTTCCTTAGAAATTCTGTAAATAGCGTCTACAACATGCTTGTATTTCCTTTGCTGTGCTTCCGGAAGGCGACGGTCGCTTGTCATACGGACCATTGCGACCTAAAGTTAAAAGATGACTGAACCTCTGCAGAAAACCCGTTGAATTTCTGAGGGCATCACTTCAAAAACCCCGAAGACATATGACACCCAACAAAGCATAAAAGCAATGCCATGAAACTTGCAGTTCAATGGCATGTGGGGTGTCTAAACATTTTTGCTACCCTGATCAGTAGTGTAATACAATTTTTCCGCTGATTCTAGCGAAACTTCGCCATCTACTTATAGACAGCACCAATTGCTTCGGAGACCGCTACGATCAAAAATAACATCGCTAAGCCACGAAACTTCGGAGCAACAATGTAGTTGGCTGAAGGAAGACTGACCTTACATCAGTCGGTGTGGCGACGATAGAAGCAATCAGCCAGCGACCGAACTCGACATAATTTGCGGCCCAAAACCTTCATATCCCGATGTTTTCAAGTGGTCGATGCAAACTTGAAAAATCCCAAGACGCGTCATCGTGTAGCATATCTGTCGAGCGATGTTCGCGGAGAATCCGTCGTAAAGCGCAGCGACTCCTTCGCTTCTCGCTATATTTCCGAAGGCATCGAGAGAACTATTATGAGCTCTTTTCGTTCCTCCTTCGCCGCTCAGCTGCATCCTGTTCTTCACGACGTCGATCGGATGAAGAAAACGACCGTCCCGCATCTACAAAAACATTAAACAACCCACTTCGCATTCTACATTACCCAGCGATCCCACTCATCAAAAACGTCGCAGATTTCGGAACAACTTTCTCCTTTCAGACTTCATTTCTAAATTTTATTACAAATAAACACATTTTAGTTTTTTCTCAAATGTTTTCCTTTTTTTTTTTCAATTTTTTTACCCTAAAACAGAGATGGGCAAAATCTTAATCATGAATATGATTAAGATTTTTAATCATAGGATTTTTCTGTGATTAAGAATAAGATTAAATCTTAATCACAGAGATGATTAAGAATAAAATCTTAATCACAGGAAATCTGTGATTAAACTTTTAATCACAGGAATCTGTGATTAATCACAGGAAGTCTGAGATTAATCATGAGAAGATAACGATTAATCATTGGAATTTGGGATTAATTAAGGAAAATAATGATTAATCATTGGAATTTGAGATTAATTAAGGAAAATAATGATTAATCATTGGAATTTGGGATTAATTAAGGAAAATAATGATTAATCATTGGAATTATTAAGGAAAATAATGATTAATCATTGGAATTTGGGATTAATTAAGGAAAATAATGATTAATCATTGGAATTTGGGATTAATTAAGGAAAACAATGATTAATCATTGGAATTTGGGATTAATTAAGGAAAATATGATTAATCATTGGAATTTGGGATTAATTAAGGAAAATAATGATTAATCATTGGAATTGGGATTTGGGATTATTTAAGGAAAATAATGATTAATCATTGGAATTTGAGATTAATTAAGGAAAATAATGATTAATCATTGGAATTTGGGATTAATTAAGGAAAAAGCATCTGAAAAAAATTAAAAATTTTCTGATGATTGATCAAGCTTTTTCCTTAATTAATTCCCAAATTCCAATGATTAATCATTATTTTCCTTAATTTCCAA
>JACGAQ010004054.1:0-20323 GCA_014119065.1 Orius insidiosus | reverse complement strand
GAGTCGTACGGGGCTGCCCAAATTTACCCCTCCCTCGTAAATCCTTCGCTGTTATTACAAACAGGAATATAATGAATTGCACAAAAAAAAGAGACCTCCCATTGTTTGGCTGGAATATATTAAGAAGAAAGAACTCATTTTGGCACAAAATGAAGACGTAAAAAGTCAAAATGTTAAATAAATTTTTTAATTAGAGGCCTTGAAATTGTTTTTCTGGTTTAATTTTTCTTTATTTAGAAGTTGAATAATGAGTGTTGAGCTAATTAATGTGAGCGCTGGAGAAAAGGGGGTAAATAAATGGAATTTTGATTTATATTATTCGTTAAAAGCGGGTTCGAAAATTACTTCTAGGCATGGGAGAAGCGGGTCTATCGTCCGGCTCTTTTAATGATTTGGAAGGAAAACTTTTGTTGTATAATTAGACCACACAGGAGCCTCGCGTGTACATCCGTAACGTGAGATGGGGTGGGGTGGGGACCTTCGTTAGAAACTAAAGGGCTCCGAGTAAAAACGTCCTGACAAGTGCGCAAGGAGAGGTAAAAGTCCGCAGTCCTACTGATCAAAATGGAAGTAACTTTTCCCTTTATGTTCGACGATCATCCGGTCTCTTTCCGAACCCGGGGAATGGCTCCGAGATTTACGATCGCCTTCCACAACGGAAAACGTTTAATTATCTTAAAACGGCGGATTATAAATTATAAATAAAAAACAAAACTTTTTTTTTATTCCCTTTTTACTCGATTGATTACTATAAAACGTTCAAACGAGGCGAAAACTTAAAAACAAAGGCGTAAAACTGTAATATGTTTTTATTGTCAATAGTAAAACCGAACGCCCTCATCCAAACGAATAAGGGAGGGTTTGTTTGGCTGGGGTCCTCTTATTTGATGACCTCTTGATAGCGTTTAGCCCTCCTGGACGTTTTGATGGGTATCGGCGTGCTCTGGCTTTTCATACCCCTCCACTTGATGAAAAGGCACTAAAACCTTGTTAGTTCCGCGTATACTCTAAAGTTGCATCATTTTTTAAAACAACAAAGAACACACATATAAATTAAAATTCTGGCAAAAATCTGTAAAGAAGGAAGTATCAAGGCCAAAAATAAATAAAAATGAAGAAATAAAAAATAGGTAGACATTCTGTAAGAAATCTACATTACAATGCAGAAAGAGCGATGTAATCGCCACAAATCAGGAAAAAAGAGGTTTTTTCTGAGCGAAATTCCTTAAAATCAGGTGAAAAAGGTTGTCCTTGTCTAAGCGGTAGGGAAACCGCAAAAACATGGTAAAAGGCGCGGAAGGAGCGATGAAATCGCCTCTAATCAAGAATAGAGTGGTGGGAAACTTCTAAAATTGAGGTAAATAGAGGTTTTCCTGTGTAGAGGTAGGAAAAGCCCAAAAACCAGGCAAACGGAGCGGAAAGAGCGATGAAATCGTCTCAAATCAGAAAAAAAGTGGTTTTCTCTAAGGGAAACTCCTGAAAATCAGGTAAAAAGTTTTTTCTTTGTTTAACCGTTCACAGTGGAAAATCTCCCAAATATCCGGTAAATAGGGCTTCGAGACATAATTTTTAGAGGAGAACTCCTAAAAATGTGGCTAAAAGTGTTCTGCCTAATACCCAAAAATGACTATTTTTCATCTTGTGGAGCGCCCATTCAACCCCAGCGCCTAAACATCCTAGGGCCGTTGCGATACTTCCGATATATCGGAATATCGATTTTCCTTCCGATATTTGCGATATTTGTACCGATATTTTCCTTCCGATATCGGTTCATCCGATATTTTATCCGATACGATATTCCTTACCGATATATGGCGATATTTTTACGATGAATCCGAAAGAAGAATGGGGCAACACACGGATAACACTGTTGACATCCGATGCGATATCACGATATTTGAATTTCGCGATATTCTCCTTCCGATATTTGCGATATTTTCCTTCCGATATATCGGTTCATCCGATATTTTCCTTCCGATATATCGGTTCATCGGATATTTTCCTTCCGATATATCGGTTCATCCGATATTTTCCTTCCGATATATCGGTTCATCCGATATTTTCCTTCCGATATATCGGTTCATCTGATATTTTCCTTCCGATATCGGTTCATCCGATATTTTCCTTCCGATATATCGGTTCATCGATATTTTCCTTCCGATATATCGGTTCATCCGATATTTTCCTTCCGATATATCGGTTCATCCGATATTTTCCTTCCGATATCGGTTCATCCGATATTTTCCTTCCGATATATCGGTTCATCCGATATTTTCCTTCCGATATCGGTTCATCCGATTTTCCTTCCGATATATCGGTTCATCCGATTTTCCTTTTGAAAAATATCGTATCGGATAAAATATCGGAAGTAAGGCCATATCGAATCAACCCTACATCCAAGTATGAGATTGAACTTTGAAGGAAATGCCGTCTTGAATTTTGTAGAGTAGTGACCTTCGGAAAAGCTAATTTTCCGATTTAACAAAAAAAGAAAGTCCAGAATTTTGACGATCATCTACACTTGTATCGAAGGATAATCTTCGGCACATTAAGCAGCCATAAATTTTTTAATCCAGAGGGGTGGGACTCTCCCTAGAAAAGGTTTTTGAAAAACTTACTTACTCAATTCTCCCTAAATCATGTTTTCTGAAAGCACGAGATGAAAGGCCTAAACATTTTTCCTTCGTGTCCTTCGTGAGCAAACAAAATTTTGATTATGCTAATATGCGTTGCTTGAGGGAAAAGGAAGATAAAGGGGACCTTTGTATCGGGACCCTTTTTAAAAAGGGCGTACGATGGCATTTCGCCCTAACGACACTCCTTGAATGTCATACCCTCTCGGGAGACGTGGAACATTTCAAAGACACCCTTCGTTACCGCATTCATGGAATGTTTCGGAATGAGGGATCCCCCGAAAATGGCCGCCCCAGGGAAACCATAACAATGGTCGGAATCCCTTTCACGCCTCGCATCTGCCAAGAAAAAATTTATCTAAAAATATGCATAACAAGAACTCTAATTATTTAAAATTCGGTCGCAATTAGATTAGGTCCAGGGATTTTCATTTTAATTAAGACCGTAAATTAAGGCGATTAAGGTCGAGTAACTCGCTAGCTGGGTTTTTCAGTCTCCAGACCTATGGTGATAAATAAAGTCATTTTATGGCCTCTCATTTGCATTAATATTTTTCTTTCATTAAAAAAAACATACCGTCTGTTTTTATTTTCAAACAGTGTATAACGCGTAATGATGATTTTCTTTCTTATCAGCAATCATTTATTGCAAAAAACTAAAAATATACCTATTATTTTATATGGGGTACTAATTATCCAAATAGAAATAACTCCGAGACTTTTATTCTTTGTGCTAGCAATAAAGGGGAAAATGCCAATTATGTCTAGAAAACGGGGAAATCTTTGTTTTTTCAGAATTTACGGTCTGGATTTTAAAGGATATTGAGTTTGAGATGAAACGGAGGAGACATATGTGGAAGCCGATGTTAGGAATCCCTTTGTGTATTCGATCCCTGAGAAAATTTACAGCTTTGTATCGGGCGACGCCTTTTCCCTCGGATACGGTAAAAACGTGAGAGGAATCCTTTCCCTCCCCGAAAGTTATGGGCTTCGCGCGGGTCAGAATTTGTAATGCCTCGACGTCTTACTCTTTTTACAACGTTTATAAAACATCTCGGATGAGAAAAAAAAAATTGTTTTTTCATCTCAAAATTTCTTACGTTAAAAACGGCTGTTGATCTTCCGGCCGTTTCCATTAGAGGCAATAACTATTCGAACGGCGATTTATGCGCGTGAAAAGAGGGGCCGTTACACGACTTAATGACACATAAACAAGAATCCCTACTCGGTGAGTCTCCGTAAAAATACACTTCGCAATATATAAACCTTTCACCGATGAAGGCGATTCAGAAAAAAAGGAAGCCATTCGTCCGAGCGACATTGATTGCTGCGTCCAATTTGACTACTAAAAAGCAAAAAGGTCTTAGCAACAAAGGAAATTTATAGATTTTTCAGTTCGCTCTTCATTATCTCTCCCATGGCAAGTTTTCTACTGTTTTGGTCAATAAACACCTTAAATCCGAACGTACGGAAAACCGAATGATAGCTTATTATAAAAATGAAGCAACTTTGCCCCAAACAACACTATTTTAGTAAATTTTTGAAACAAGTTTTCAGCGAGAAATAAACCGAGAAAAAACCATTGAAATAGATTGATTCTGAAAGAAATCTACCTAAAAAATTCCAGAAATTTTATTTATTTTAAGTATTTCTATTTAGTGAAAATTTGATAAAAATCGGATCAATAGTACGGCCGTAGCTCATTAAACAAACGTAAACGCTGAAATCTCTGCCATTTTGGGAATTTCGAAAAAAGCTTTCGGAAGAGTCTCTCAAATTTGGTGAAATGTATGAAAATTCCCGCGGGAAAATGTACGGGAAAATCTGCTATTGGTCGGCCGGACAGCAACCTCATGATTGGTGAAGATCTCATCACTTTTCCCAGCGGAACTGAAAAACCCTCTACTAATGACCGTTACATGAAGGGTGTTACAAAATTCCTTTTGAGGAAGTTAAAAGGTCCCCAGTGATTAGAACGGGACGGAGTTGCCATCTGTTTTACCACATTTGGTATATTTGGCCCCTTTTAACAGATTTTTAGGTGTTTTCATCACTCTAGGGCCCGAGGACTTCATGTTCGGATTTTAGGCGTTTCCTTGATTTTTGGAGAAGAAACGCCCGTTTTGAGGGTTCCTTTTTGTATTCCTCTAGCAGGTAGATAAAATATGAATGTTGTAAAAAAGGGAGAGAAAAAACTTTGGATGATTGAAAACGGAGAAATTGGAAGACGTGGAAAAATGGTTCCCACGGGAGAACCCCTCTTCCCGTTCACTATTCGTCTTTTAACCAGACAAGACATTTTGACAAATGTCCACCCCCGCCGTACGGTCGTAAAAGCCTCCCTTGCGTTTTGAACGGGGTTGTTTTTGAAAAGGGGTGTTCACCATGATATCATCATCCCCGCCCATATCTTACGTCCTAAGATGTCTTCTTTTTCCATCCTGTCAGACAATAATACTGAGTCATTCTTTATTATTCCTTGTCGTTTTTTTTCCTCTCTCGTTTTCTTTTATTATCTCGCACCCTTGTCTCATACATAAGAATGAGCCAAAATTAGGAGAAGGAATAAAAAACCAAACAAAAAAACAAAGTAGGTACCTACAGTAAACCCCATTCTCCCCATTGAAATATCAAAATTGTATCCCAGGCTTCTGCGGTTACCTGTGAACATAAAAAAAAAAATTAATACTTCTCAGTTTTAACAGGTTAATACAAAACGCTCATTGCCAAGCGCCCTAATTGACAGAAAATTATACAGGAGTTTTAATTTTAATTTTTTTTTCAGAAGCGCCGATCGGAAAAGAAGAAACCACTTATAAGAAGGACTTAAAATAAATCTACTATCTGAAAACGAGTGCGAAAATAAATATTTAAGTTGCTAGTCGGGACCTGCAGTAAAATCTGTATGGCAATAAAAAGAAAAGGAAAAAAGTTTTAACGATTTCGTTTTAAGTTTTTCAACGTTCTGTACCGCCCATGTGTTTTCACTATAAAAGCCTCTCTTCCAGCCTCACGAGAGGCGATTCCGTTTGTGTTTTTGGACATTTACTTCAGAAATTTTTCAGTTCAGACGCAAACGGTTTTTAGACGTCAGCTCAAGATTTACAGAAGTGCCCCCTTCATATATTTTTTAATTAGAATGAACAATTTAGATTAAAGGGTTCTTTTAGTTTGCTGCATCTGCTTAAAACTCTCACGTTTCAGCCATAGTGGAGAAATGGCGCTTATTTATGCAAAATAAGCTTTGTTTAAACATTATTAATATGCGTTTTCCCACTCTGTAATTACAGAGGGAGGTCGTTTATATCCGAGCCCTTCATGTTCTTGACTCTAAATTACTTCATTGGGCTCAGGGGATGCAGCGGCGGCGCTTGGGACGCCGTAAACCGCAGACTCCAGTAATCCCGACTAATTACGAGGGATTCTCATTTTCTCTCCACCCCTTCTCGGATATTTTGCGGTACTAATCCCCGCTTTTAACCGTCTCGTACCCACCCTAACCATAAAGGGTGGGTTTTGAATGTGGAGGACTTAACAGGCACACGTGGGCAGGATGTTGGGGTTGTAATCCAGTATCCACCCCATCCGTGTGTATTTTCGGATAAAAATACCCAGAGGGGGAGATGGAAAAAAAGGAAACTCGTGAGATTTATAAGGAACGTCTGAAGTGCTTCCATGCCCTCGCCCCTCGTATCGATCACGCTTCCAGGCGTGCGCCTTCCCAAGATCTTTGATTTATTTCCTCATAAATTAATTTCTATTCTTAATTCTTCTATTTTTCTATGAATCAAAAACATCTTTTTCACAGAATTATTTATAAACTTTTTTTACAGCACATATTGACCGTCTGATAAAAAATGAATAGAAAAAATTTTTATAGTCTTCTTGGCCATATCTCGGGGCAAGTCTCCATTTCGCTACAAGCCCTCGCGAGGGCGTAAGTGGGAAGTTAAAATTTGCATACAAGGAACACGTATACAACTCAGACGCTGTCTCTCTTATAAAGAAGAAGGAAAAAAAATTATGGTGGATTTTACCGAGAGAACCAAAGCATCAAAACCTAAATAATAATAGATGAAAATTAGACTGCTTGGTAAACATTTTTTATAAAACAAAAATTTAAATTTTCCAGGGAATTCTTTAATTTTTTATTTTTCTCCAAAATTAAATTTAGCAGATCTTTGAATCTTAATGGGCTAAAAATGCTAAATTATGTACAAAAAATAAAATAAATAACGACTTAATAAGTCGGAAAAAAATTTACTTTTTTAAAATATAAAATAATAAAAACCTCAAATCATAAAGTTTTTTTTCCACCTTGAAAACCGGTTGCGTGGACTCCAATTAAGAAGCTCTTTTCTCCAGATCCGATCGGGGGGCGGGGACGGAGGAAACAATAGGGACTGGCCCGACCGGCTACCACTTCGCACCATCGAGGACCAAAATTCCAAAGAACCTGCTAATAAGCGTGCTTCCCTTCTTCAGAAGAATCCACCGTTTATATGATAATTTTTTTTCTACTATAATTGGTTCTGTGCGGTATTTTTGGATTTTTATAAAAAATGGTGGTCTGTAAGCCCATTATTTAACTTGGTTGCTGATGAGCGATTGCCAAGATTGAAATTAGATTTGGATCAGCTGGATGCAATAGAATTGATTCGGTTTTGATGTCATGATTTTTAAACCATCTCGGGGTATCACAATAGCTTACTTTAGAGAAAGTTAAAAAGTAAAGAAATTTATCGTTGAAAAATAGTTGAGATAATAGAAAAACTATTTCAAGGTAAAACAGGTTCATTGATTCGTCATAAATTTTCGTCCTTAAGTATTAACCCACTGATTCAGTTGTGATGGTTGCAATAACCACTAAGTACCATTAAAAAGCGGTCATAAATCTATAAAACGCTCTTAATGTCCCGCTTCTTTAGAATCACTCCCGGGGTCTCGTTTTTACTAGGAGAGAGGGAGGCGAGTGAGAGACGCGCTTTTCAAAACAAATGCTAAAGGTACCCAACCGCCCCCCTTCCCGTCACTCTCTTCCGCCACGGGAATGCCCATCGAGGTTTTTACAGGCAATAAATGAGAGTTATGACTTATTTTTAGTAGGATCTTTTTCCTTCTCGCGCGCGCGGAGTTCCCTAAACCCACCCTCGATTTGACATTCGCGGAATAATTCGCACCAAAATACGCTTTCCCACAAATCTACAGGTTTTTCATTCTCTCTTCTCTCTTTACTGCATTTTCTTACTATTTTGGCTCTAGGACATAAAGAAGTTGATTTACACTATTTCTTCATAGCCAACTTTGATTTAAAGCAAATATCCATGTGAAAGGATGAAAACTTGCGTTCAAAAACATGCTTCATCACTGATCCTCGCTTTTATTGCTGAAAATTTATTGATATTTATTTTAAGGAGGAAAAATTAGAAAAATTTTCGATGGACATGATTTATTCATTTCCATCATAAACAGGATGGAATTTCATAAGCAACCCTTCAAAATAAACAGTTTTAAAAACTTCTCCCTCCGTACAGCAGAAGACTCTTAAGATAAGGAGTTTTTAGTATAATTTAATTGAAAAAGTTAAGAAAAACAAATTTTTTTTATCGAGGGTTGTAAAGGAATAGAATACGGGCACAATCCCGTGGGAAGAGAGGCGGAGCTCGTGGACGACGTTTCCCGGCCGGGGATCCTCGCGGGAAAAATGATCAATAAATGGGCCGACGTGACCCCGGAGAGAAAAGGGCGGCGTCTCGCTCAATACTCAAGAGTCAAGACCCCTGCCACCATCTATCCTCCGCCCTTCTCAACTAGAATTCGACTCCAAACTGGAAAAACGATTTTTTCGTCGCTTGAATTTCAAATAACAATTGCCATATTTATTTAAATCAATGCTAATAAGCATAATACTCATAAAAATTTATAATGTCAAGCTTATCTTTGAGTAACCTGTTTAACAGACAGGTGGTTTTAAAAAGGATTATTTATAGGCCGTCAGGAGTAAGTAAAAAAAAGTATATAATTTTATTATTTTATAAAAATATACGGAAAAAATTCTTAACAATAGGAGGCAGGAAAGATTTTTTTCTCTTTCAGTGCTTTCTGAAGAGTTTATTAAAATCATCGATCTATTTTATCTATGCGAAGATTCTTTTAAAAAATTCAAGAATATTTATGGCGGGATTCGATCTAGGATCTCTTCATTGAACGCCAAATCTCCGAAAATTAAACAGCAAAAAATATCTTTTTTGGCCTTAGTGTACAAGAGTTTATGAACTGCATTCAGATTTCTGGATTCAATAGTAGAAATATGAGGAAAATGTAAATAAAAATATAATTAAAAGGGATTACAAAAGTCAAAGTTTCAACAATGATTTGGAATGCCATCGTGTGGGGGGTTGTGGAATGCTCAAGCCCGGCCATCCCTCCCCCAACCGCAGAACCCACTACTCCCACCCAACGATCAACCATCTCCCACTATCTCCCCTCTCCACGTAGACTCTTGAACCATTCGGAAGGACCGCGCATGCCTGGAAAAAGTGGGGGGAAGAAGAAAGAAGAAAAACATCCGAGAAAGCAACGTGTGAAAGAGAATCGACTTAACTAAGAAATCTTGGAGTGGGGAGTTCTCCGCCCTTTTATCGCCGTGGTTGAAACCATGATTGTCAAAATATTATAATTTATAATAATTAATAAAATATTATCATATTCCAAAATCGGTGGTGATCGAAAACAAACGAAAGACCTACCCTGAAAAATTTACTGGAGGTTTTAGAATAATAATTTTAAAGAAGTATCTATAATAATTAATAACTTATGGATATGGTGAGGTACACCTACGATCCCGTTAATAATTATAACGGGGCCTTTTCGAAGCCGGAGCCATCTTTTTGAAGAATATCGTCGTAATCTTTCAGCCAAGAATTTTCTTCCTAAAGCCTATTTTCTTCACTTCGTCTTTCTGCTAATAACCACTTGGGGTGGCTTGCATGTTCTAGCGCACAAGAAGTTCCAATTTTCGGGCGTTTTCCTCAGTCTTTCAACCGAGAACTACAAGTACGAAAAGAGGGTGCTTTATCGATGATTTCCTCAGGTCTTATAGGATGACAAAACCGTACGTTTTACGGCATTTAGTAAGAGACGCTATTTTTTTCTGATTTTCTGTGCTTTTCTGCCGAGCTAACTCTTAAGAACGTTTTCCGCGTCTTTCGGCCCAGGCGAACCCCTCTATGCCTTCACATACACTGAAATAATTAAGAATTGCTTAACCATTCCTCCAAATCAGCTGAGAGGAGAAATTCTAAACACTAATGCAAATCTGCGAACTACAGACTTCACGTAGTTACAACTTGCAAGAATGGGTTTACGCTTTTAAGCGACTTGGGAGAAATTTGAATTTTGATTTCATTATTTTTCGCAGATGAGAAGAACTTTATGCATTTTTTCATAAGAAAAATATAGGAGTAGACACTTCGTATATTACTCATATTTCTTATTTTTATTCTCATACATTTCATAATATGTAATAATGTGTCAGAAATTTTTTTCCAAGTTGACATCTTGATAATCCTGTTTTTTATTCACCTACGGCCTTAGAGGAACAAAAAAAAGGGTAACAAAAAAAACTAGAACCACAAGGAAAACGCGGGGTGAAACGTCAAATAAAAAACATCAACTCACTTTACTCGCGTGTTTCCCCCCTTCGACTTAAGAGTTGAAATGCGATAATTTGTATGCCGACCGGGTATAAAATAAGACGGTTTATGGGGATTGTCTGTCTTGTCTCCTTCGACCGAAGATCCCTCCCGCAACGAGGACGCAGGAAACCGGTCCAGATTTCAACCCACGCCTCGAGAAACGAGAAAGACCGAGAGAGAATGAAATTTCCCTCTCCCTCGACAACCTTCTCCATGGATTTACCGATGGAGGCTAACCGGACGATTATGTTAACTTAATAAATCAGTAACCACATTGAACAAAAGAATTTACACATCCTTCTCATTTTTACAGAAAAAATCAAACATTCTGAAGCTGATCATGATTTTCGCAGGTGCCAAAGCTTCAAGAAAACCGACGAAGACAAAAAGTTCACCCAAATAATGGCAATATAGGTAAATATGATACCCACCCAAAAAAAGGTAGATTTTTCTAAAAGAAAAGTTTAGACTTCAGACTTCAAGAAAAATAAAGGTTTCAACATTTCAACGACTTCATGATAACCTAACTTTTGATTTATTTATGCAAAAAAAGCGCATGTTTAATTATGAGGTCGTAAAAAATTGTTCAACGCATTTTTGATGAAGTTGCTATCTATTTACTTATTATTGAATTTAATTACACGTTTCCCTCCGTATGATGCAAACAATTTTCTCTGTCATTGGCTCACAATATTGCAAAACAACTCAAAAGTGATATTCATAAATCATAATAATCTTAATCATAAATTATAAATTATGTGTGATAACTCAATGGAAACCATCGTTGGCTTCGTGAGGACCAATTGGCATTTTTCGGACAGCTTTTTTCATATGGAAAAGCTCCAAAAATTTCAAGATTATTTGCTGCTACTTGGAGAAAAGAAAATTTTTTTTTGCTTAGATTTTGATCAGGTGAACTATTTTCGCTGACTCTAAATTTTTTCTGTAGCATAACTGCACGGCGATTTTTCCGAAAATTCGGGAAAGCCTTAAATCATTTGAATAAAGTGGGTACCACAACATATGATTTATAAAATATCTTACATCATACACCATATCTTTCTATCAATTCTAAATTGGTGGTGATGAATCATCCCACAATTATTGACCCACGACGAACACAACAAGGTACATATTTACTCTCTCAACATACAAACACAGAACGGCACGTCTTGATCTCCCATCGAGGCGGCAGCAAGCCATTCTTCCCTCCTCAATCTCAATCAATCATCAACCATCATAATCGTCAGATCACATCAATCAATTGACATCAACAGTTCCGCACCAGTTCGACTCACTGAACTGGTAGAACTCACTCAACTCGTCAGCAGTTCCGCTGAATTGGTGAAACTTCAGCCTCGAACGAACTTCTCGACATCTGCGACACTCACGTCACAGCTCGACAGTTCGCGTTTCAGCATCCGTGCACGCATCTTCATCACATCATCGAGCACACACAGCACCTCAGACCTTCGCCCTTTTTCTCCGTGGGGGGTGATGTGGGTACCACAACATATGATTTAAAATATCATCAGAGAAAAATCACATCACATCTCTTTCTACCAATTCTAAATTAGTGGTGATGAATCATCCCAAGGAAAAAATAAATTCCACTAATGACAATGAAGGTACTTTAAAAGGTAAACCACCAAATAGCGCTAATCGCTAAAATAATCTGTAAAAAAAGCTCCATTTGACCTTTTATATGAAACCCAGTTAAGTATTTTTCGTTTTGATGTAAGCGGCATCTCTGTCAAAAAAAAAAACCTTAAAAATTCGGTTTCCTGTAAACTACCAAGGAAATCTACCAAAAATCATAAAAATGCCCCCTCCGACGATTGACCCCAAAGAGGTTGGAAGAACTTCTGCTTATTTAATCACGCAATTCTCGATTTTGAAATATATCTTATTTCATTTTTTACTAAATCTTCTTATTTCACACTTCCTGCCATTTTCCATTTTCTCACCTAAGCTTAGAATCAGAAAACGCACCTTGCGGAAAACGTCTGAACCCTACACTTAGGGTGTCAGACCATAGATGGGGTTGGAGGGATGAAAATAAACGGGTCGATCCCTTCGCTATCTCTCCTAACGGGAGCGAACTAAATGAGGAAGAGTGTCGAGAAACCTAGCGGTTCCCTATAACTAAATAAAATTACGTTTTTTAGGTATTTTATTACAGGTTCACTACTACTATATTTTTATACTAAGCATTAATTTTCTAAAAAAAAGCATTTTTTTTCTCTAATTATTCTTATAAATTATAAAAAAATTAGTACCTATTTAGCTATAATGGTTTTTATATTTATTAACTATGTTATCAAAGATGTATGTTTTCATTGAACGATTTTTTTTGTTTATTTAAAAAATTTATTTTCTAGTCATGTAATGTAGTACTATGTAATTTTAAAAAAATATGCACTAAATTTTCGGTAAAAGTTAAAAATGTGCTGAAAATTAATGAAGTTATAAGTAATAATAAAATTAAGAAAGAAATTAAAGTAAAGGCAACTTAAAAGATAAGTAATGGAAGCTGTGATGGTGGGGAGAGATGCGGTTACCATAGAAACGGGCCACACCTCTTTTACCCCCAACAGAAATGCCCGTTGATCAGAGATGATTCTTATTGGCTCTTATGGGGACGCCATATTATTCCTAGTACGTCATAGCGTCAACGCCCACTTTCTTCCGACCATCCCACCTTCTCCGTCCGCTGGAAGTATGGCAACGGGTTCTCAAAATTTGAACGCGCCCGTCAAGCCGAAATTAAATTAAGTCATTTTAAACACAAAGTTTCTCACAGAAGGGATTTTTTTTACATCCGGCCGGCGCCACAGACAAAACAAACTAATCGTTTGAAACCGGGTTTTGTAATCTATTTTAAAAACCGTTTGTGGAAGGTATCACAATAATTTCTCGTTGAGGCAGTTAACAAGTAGGTTTTCTCTGCGTAAAATAATCGAAGATAATTTGGAATCATCCTTAAGAAAGTGCAAATCATGTTTTGAATGGTACATGGCCAACCTCATCTCTAGAAAAAAATACTAACGGCTCGGCAGAACGTCTCCAAGTTTGCTTTACACTATTGCTCAAATGCTCGTGTAAATTGATCAAGCGTGAATAATAATTAAGAAACCCATTTGATGCTTGAATAGCATTGACGGTGATTGATAGAAAGATTGAATGGCACAAGCCGACGATCATGCTAGACATTGTTTTCTTTCGTATGAAAATTGATTTGGAAAAAAAAAATAGTTGCTGTGCTCATCAGACAATGCATTCGTTTGTTCCATTTGAAACGGCACAAATGGAATGCTATCAAGATTTGGCTTTTGATATCTCCGTTCTGGACAACGTTTTTCGTTGATATCAGTTGTGAAATCGTCTCGAAAACAAAGGGGATTCACGGCGTTTAACGATTTATATAAAACAAATGTACAATTGTCCAGTTTTCAACGCGGAACGATCTATTTGGTATCTCTGTTGATAAAAACACAATCATACAATCGCGAAAAGGGGGTCTCGGGCGAAATACCGTGGAAATACACCCGCAAAAACAAGATAAAACGCCGGAAAGTCGGGTCTAAGATGAGGAGAGTCCTTTGGTTGAAAACAAGAATTTCGGTATAAAAGAGACAAAAGTTCGGTAAAAAGAGGGTTTCTAGGGCAAAAAACGAGGAAAGCGCCAGAAAATTTAAAAAAATTTGGAAAAAAATCAAATTTTGGATTATAAAAGAGCTTCTCGACGAAGCATCGGTGTCAAAGGTTTTTTGAAGAAAATAAAAACGTGTAAAGCGTACAAAAGAGTGTTCCTCGAAAAAAAAAAAAATCTGATAAAACGGTGTTGAAATGTATTTATGTGTGATGTAGCGGCATCCCATCTTCAGAAATCATCCTTCTAGGGACAGCGCTACCTATCGAGCGTTTACTTTGTTTACTTTATTCAAATTATTTACTTTGAATTTCAAAATTATTGTTTAAATTATGAAACTTTAATTATTCATTATGTTTTTAATTATTTTAATGTTTAATTTTGTTATTTCTCGAAACACTTTTAAGTGTCGTCTTGAGCCGCTCAAGCCACCCCGACGGACGCCATATTATTATTACACAGAGATTTGTACAGAACGCATGTTGCTAACCACGTTTTGAATATTGTGAATTATCATCTTTAATTATTGTTTTCTGTTTTGTTTTGAACTAAATATTTTTTTCGTCCGTCAAGGGGGAGTGCGCTCGTCGAGAGTTAAATAAAGACTTATTGTTTCTCATTGACTGTTTTTTCGTTGATAATTCTCCGGCCACATGGCGGATTCTGACCCGGAAGAGGGCCAAATCCTCGAATTCTCTCCGGCCGTCTCATCAGAAGTGGGATCACCAGATTCTCTACGCTACGTTTGGATGATTAACCAGGTGATAATAACAATATTTTTTAAATGAAAATTGCCCGCCTTCGCTTCAAGTTCAGTCAATCAGTTCTTGGCTCGTCACAGCCACTCTTCCTTGGAGGAAATGGCCGTCTCATCAGAAGGAGGAGGTGGTGGCCCATCAAAAAGGTACCAACCTTCTCCCAACGTAAAACCTTCATCTGCTCCCAGATGTGGGAAATTTTCTTCAGAATGCCGGTCCCAGACGACCAGCGACAACAACGACCTGCTATTCTTGTTTGGAGAAGGGGCACATTGCTCCCAACTGCCCGAGGAAGAAGAACCTGACCAGCGGCCAGCAGTCGTCGCTGAAGTCATCGCAAGCCGAGAAGCTCGTCGGCCTCTGTGTGGCTAACCGAGAAGGCCTTCCTTCATAAGGGTGATATTTTTAAATTATTTTGATTCGGGGTCAGAATGCTCACTCCTCTGTAGTCAGTTGAAGCATGTTTTCACGGCTTATTTTTTAATAATATTGTCCGCCTCAACGGCTTGGGGTCGGCAGTAACCTTTCTCAGAAGCAGGTTGACATTATTATCGACGGATATGATATGAAAATATTGTTTCATAGATGATGCTTTGCCTGTTCCTATTATTTTATTCTCACCCAAAATTTTTGGTGATTAATGCCTCAATTTG
Organism: Orius insidiosus; assembly: GCA_014119065.1. Classification (NCBI taxonomy): domain Eukaryota; kingdom Metazoa; phylum Arthropoda; class Insecta; order Hemiptera; family Anthocoridae; genus Orius; species Orius insidiosus. The sequence goes on along the minus strand of JACGAQ010004054.1, from coordinate 4,930 downwards.
TAGGCTGCGGAAGGATGATCCTCCGATTATTTGCAACGCTCTTGATAAAAGCGTGCAAACTGAATGTGAGCCCAGTCAATTTGAATTAATGGTTAACATGACCAAAGGAGGAGCTATGCATTCTGACACCTCAGACCATAGAAATTCCTTGATATCAGAAATATCAGCTGATCAATTTTCCCTTGATCTTTGCGATGAAGAGGAGATTGAGCTGTTCGGTGGGGTTTTAGGCGGTCACAGAGCTGAAGTCCCTGGCCTTGATTTTAGTACTGAAAATCTTTCAGCTTCAGAACCCCTTGAAGTAATGCCAGTAAGCAATGCTGATTTTGATAGCATTCACACTGATATTCCGGTTAATCAAAGAAAAGAACTTTTAGACATTTTACATAAATATTCCCAATATTTTATCGATGGGATCCCAACTAGTCGAGTAAAATCTGGGGAATTTTCTATCCGTTTAATCGATCCCAGTAAAATCATTCATAGGCGTCCCTACAAATTAAGTCCTGTTCAGCGGGAAGCTGTTAGGGAACGCATTTTAGAATTGGAAGCGGCTAATGTTATCCGCCCCAGTTCTTCGCCTTTTGCCAGTCCAATTGCTAGTCCCAAAGAAAACAGGGGGCTACCGACTTGCCGTTGATTACAGAATGCTAAACTCCAATACAGTGCCTGATCGCTTTCCCCTTCCACTGATTTCGACCAAATTGCTCGTTTAAGTGGATCAACATTTTTTAGTTGTCTTGATATGGCAAGTGGGTTTCACCAGATTCCGGTGGAAACAAATTCAATCGAAAAGACTGCTTTTGTTACCCCTGATGGACAATGGGAATTTTTAGCTATGCCTTTTGGCGTGCGGAATGGCCCCAGTGTCTATCAGAGGGCTATTATGAAAGCCTTAGGTGATCTGACATTTAATTATGTCGTTTGTTACATGGATGATCTTCTTATCACAGCTAGTTCTCAAGCTGAGGCTTTAGATCGCTTAGATAAGGTCCTTGATGTTCTAACATCTGCAGGATTTTCCCTTAATTTATCAAAATGCTCTTTTATTGTGTCCAAGATGAAATATCTTGGATATGAAATTAATAATGGAGAGCTTAGACCTAATAAAACAAAGATTGAAGCTCTTACAAAATTATCACCCCCCACTAATCTTCGGTCCCTTCGCCAATTTCTTGGCTTAGCCTCCTATTTCCGACATTTTGTAAGAAATTTTGCACTAATTGCAGCCCCTTTATTTAGATTGACTCGAAAAACTGATAATGATAGTAAGAACCGCCCGATTGATTGGACTGAAAGTCATGAGGAAGTTAGGCAGCAACTTATTGGCCTGCTAACTTCTGAGCCCATATTAACAATTTTTGATCCCTCGCACCCAATCGAATTGCACTGCGATGCAAGTTCCTTGGGATTCGGTGCTATTTTAATCAATATTGTAAATAAAAAGCCAAAACCTGTGGCTTATTACAGTAAAAGGACTTCTCCAGCGGAGTCAAAATACCATTCCTATGAATTAGAAACACTTGCGGTGGTCTACGCTATTAAGCACTTCCACAATTATCTGCAGTGTTACCATTTTACCGTAGTTACTGACTGCGCTTCTCTCCGTGCTTCGCAATCTAAGCAGGACCTAATACCCCGTGTCCAAAGATGGTGGTCTTTTCTGCAATGCTTTGATTTTAAGCTAGAGTATCGACCATCTGCCCGAATGCAACATGTTGATTTTTTTAGTCGTCATCCTATGGATGCTGATGAAACAGTCAATCTTCCTGTGCTTGAAAGCCCTGAAGAAATATCCCAGTCATTAACAGTTGAAAGCCCTAAGGAAATACCCAGTCATTAACGGTTGTTAACCTTGATAACCAAAAGATGAGACCACATGGGAAATTGCGAAATGTTAAAGATTCTCGTAGTGTGGAATCCTGTGAAAAACGTGTGGATTTAACAGCAATTTCTACTGATTGGTTGCTTACCGCCCAACAAACTGATCCATTTATTTCGGATATTGTTCAAAAGTTAGGCAATGACGAAATACACCCAGACCTGCAAAACACCTATGAAATGCATTCTGGTATCCTGTGCCGTAAAGTTCAAAGACATACCCGGACTAGATTTCTCCCGATAGTCCCTCATTCCCTTCGATATGCTGTAGTTTCAAATGTTCATGATTCTATTTTTCATCTCGGATACGAGAAAACTTTAGAAGCATTATACCAACATTATTGGTTTGAACATATGGCAAAATATGTTCGCAAATTTGTCGATAACTGCCTTGTGTGCAAAACGTCGAAAACAGATTCAGGTCCTAGACAAATTCAACTTCACCCGATACCCAAAGTTTCTGAACCTTGGCATACCCTTCACTTAGATGCCACTGGTAAATTGAGTGGGAAAAAGGATTCTAAGAATACCTTTATGTTTTTATTGATGCTTTTACAAAATATTGCGTTTTGCAACATACCCGTTCTTTAGATGCCACTAGTTCGATTAAAGCTTTAACAGCTGTCATAAATTTCTTTGGTCCGCCCCAACGTATCATTTGTGATCAGGGTACTAGTTTTACTGCCAAAGACTTCCAAGATTTTTGTGTCTCCCATCAAATTGACCTCCATTTTATAGCGACAGGTGCCTCGCGCTCCAACGGTCAAGTGGAACGTCTTATGAGCACCTTACGCAATATGCTTACAGTTGCTGAAGCTGATGAGCATAAAACATGGCAATCTTGTATTGGGCATATTCAATTGGCACTTAATACTACACCACACAGTACAACTAAGATATCCCCACTCCAATTAATGTTTGGGAGGGTTTCCAGACCCCTACAATTAATTTCTGTGACTGGCCACCTAACCGATCAGCCTTCTCCCGATCTTCAAGATTTGCGTGAAACTGCCGCACAGTTAATTGATAAGCAAGCTGTAACTAGTAAAGCAAGGTTTGATATTGGAAAACCTGCTGTGAAGCGTTTTAATGAATGATTTGGTTTTTGCTCAGACAGAGGTGAGGAACAGAGTTAAATTGGATGATGCCTATCGTGGCCCTTATAAAATTGTTCAAGTTTTACCTAACGATCGCTATAAGTTACAGTCTGTTACTGGAAAATCTAAGAAATTTTTAAAATATCCCCACGAACGTTTGCGCAAGCTCCTTCTATGACCGATACGAGTCTTCCCGATGATGGGGAGTCTTCTGAATGACATTTGGCATTTTGCTGTATTTTTGGTGACCTTGGATGCGCCAGGTCGATTTATGATTCCGCCTTAATGGCTGGTTATTGTTTTTACTCTCAGTGACATTTGGCATTTCGCTGTGTTTTGGTGACCTTGGATGAGCCAGGTCGATTTATGATTCCGCCTTAGTGGCTGTTGTTTTATTTTCGCCTTAGTGGCTGTTGTTTTTACACAGTGTTTTTGCCGGTGTGCTGAGGGTTGTAAAAGGCAGTTGGGGTCTCTACCTTGCTTGGCTTACGTCGGCTCCGTCATGGTTGAACACTCTTCGTTCTTCCCCTTTGCGATGCCGGCGTCTCGCAGCTCTTCTTTTCTGATAGGGATTGTCAAGTCCAAGTGAGTTCGAGCCTCTCTGTCCTTCCTACTTTTTTCTCTGACTTCTGCAGTTGTAGTCTCTACCTTGCTTGGCACCTTACGTCGGCTCCGTCATGGTTGAACACTCTCTTCGTTCTTCCCCTTTACGATGCCGGCGTCTCACAGTCTCTTCTTTTCTGATAGGGATTGTCAAGTCCAAGTGAGTTCGAGCCTCTCTGTCTTCCTACTTCTTTTCTCTGACTTCTGCAGTTGTAGTCTCTATCTTGCTTGGCACGTCGGCTCCGTCATGGTTGAACACTCTCTTCGTTCTTCCCCTTTACGATGCCGCGTCTCACAGTCTCTTCTTTTCTGATAGAGGGATTGTCAAGCCCAAGTGAGCTCGAGCCTCTCTGTTATCTTCCTAATTTTTCCCTGACTTGTTTTTGTTATTTGCTAAGCTTGTGCGCACTTCGTTCGTTGGCTCTTTGTTTGTTTGTCCCTGTGTGCGAATTGCACTATGTGTGCAACGTTACAGATATGTTATTTTTATTTGACTGTTTTGCGATTGTTGTGACGCATTGCTATGTGTGCAACGTTACAGATGTTATTTTTATTTTAATGTTTTGCGATCGTTGTGTGACGATTTGCACGTTACCGATGTGTTCTTTTTATTTACTGTACTTAACTGTTCCTTTGTACTACACTGTCTGTTCCTCCTCTCTGTGCAGCGCCTTATGCGTTTTCTCTTGTGTGTTCATGCACTTTCTATGCGTATGGCATTTCTTTTGTAGGTTCTGGCACGGATCATGTTAGCCGTCCTACCTAATTTGCTGCTCCTTGCTTGGTGCTCCCGAGGACGGAAGCAATGTCAGGATCGCCGTGTGATGTAGCGGCATCCCATCTTCAGAAACCATCCCTTCTAGGGAAGCGCTACCTATCGAGCGTTTACTTTTGTTTACTTTTATTTCAAATTAATTTACTTTTGAATTTCAAATTAATTATTGTTTAAATTATGAAACTTTAATTTATTCATTATGTTTTTAATTATTTAATGTTTAATTTTGTTATTTCTCGAAACACTTTTAAGTGTCGTCTTGAGCCGCTCAAGCCACCCCTGACGGACGCCATATTATTATTACACAGAGATTGTACAAACGCATGTTGCTAACCACGTTTTGAATATATTGTGAATTATCATCTTTAATTATTGTTTTGTTTTGTTTTGAACTAAATATTGTTTTTTCGTCCGTCAAGGGGGAGTGCGCTCGTCGAGAGTTAAATAAAGACTTATTGTTTCTCATTGACTGTTTTTTTCGTTGATAATTCTCCGGCCCACATGGCGGATTCTGACCCGGAAGAGGGCCAAATCCTCGAATTCTCTCCGGCCGTCATTCAAAATAAAACGCAAA
>JACGAQ010004053.1:0-20338 GCA_014119065.1 Orius insidiosus | reverse complement strand
TCCTAAAGAAAAAGGCCTGTAGTCTTTTAATCCATTTTTAAAAACAATGGTGGTCTGGCTTCTCCTAACAGTCAGCTAATTTTTCTTTATGAGGTAGTTTAGCCAAATTATCAGGTTAGATAATTTTAGCATTTCCCGCTTCCACCCAGCTAATACATTATTCACCGTTAATGTAATTTCCCCTTTTTTGTTCAAAATTAGAAAATGTTGAAGCCGAGAAGGCTTAAATAATTAATCCCCGTCAGATGAAGGCAACTGAAAATATCTCATTGAGAAAACGCTTTGCCAAGTGTAAATTCGTAATTGTTTTATTTAAGGAGGTTTGAACCTTTTCGAGTTCTAACCTTTTCCACTTAAAGGTTAATGAGTATCACTCACTTCAAGTTAAATGTTCTCCCAAAAAATAAAATTTCCTCGTAAAAAAGTAAAGTTTTGCTGACAGCTCTCATTTTATACGTCAAAACTTTGTTAATCTAAATAAACAAAATTAAAAATAAACTCGGAATCAATATTTTCTTGGAAACTCTTGGTCGAAAGAGTGATTCCAAGATTAAATTAAATACTGACAAAAGGAGGCATATCACTTAAACGTTCGACACCCTTGATATTCAAAAGAAGGGTCTGACGAAAACCTTTTTTTTTCTATACAAAAAAAGTTTATGAAAAATTCAGTTGAATTCGGACCTTTTAGACCCTCTAAATTTACCTTTTATTGACTTTTTTCTTTATGACAAAATTTGTAATTTGACTTTTAAATTGTCTTATCGCCCATTTTTTAGAAGATTCTCAGGATTTTTGAGATAGTCTCATTATGTTTAGAGAACATTGGGATGAAAACAAAGAGTCATCATTAGGAAAAGGTGACTTTTCTTTTGTTTTCCACCTTTTTAAGAAGCCTGGGAATAAATAGAGTCGGGTGCGTAATTAGCCATTTTCCTTACGGGCTCCACTCCGTTCCGAATGAAGGACGACTTCTAAGTTATTAAGCCTTTTTAGTTTTGTTTAAATCCCTTCTACTTTCGGTCCAATTAAAATTCACTGGATGTCCAAGCCGTTTAGAACTTTTCCTTTTTTTAAAAAAAGAGACGTTGAGGGGCTTTTTTTCAGGGATATTTTATGAGAGGTTTAACATTACACGTTATGGACACGTCGATTTACTGACTTTGTTTAAAGTTACAGCAGGTTAGTTTCTTTAGTAACAATAGGATTTATGATTATTAACAGGTTAACTGAGTTTACATTTTAACATATTAAGATGGTTAGTTAGATGATTAAAAATGAGATAATTAATAACAGGATAACTTGAGGATTAAGGTCTTATTCATCCTTTGATGATCGGAGGAAGAAATAGCAGGAGGTTAACGGGAGGATTAACAAGAGGTTAGCATCAGGATAAAAAGTCGTTAACGTAAGGATTATCTAGGGGAAACACATGGATAACAATAGGACATCTCAGGGAATTAAAAGAGGATAACTTAAGGGTTAACAAGAGATTAAAGCAAGATTAACAACAGGAAAACACCAGGGTTGAGGTCTTATCTGATGATTCGGAGGAAGAAACAGCAACAGGTTAACGGGAGGATTAACAAGAGGTTAACATCAGGTTAAAAAAGTCGTTAACGTAAGGATTATCAGGGAAACACAAGGATTAACAAGACGACAGCTCTAGAAATTAAAAATGACTTAAGGGTTAACAAGAGATTAAAGCAAGGATTAACAACAGGAAAACACCAGGGTTGAGGTCTTATTCATCTCTGATGATTCGGAGGATTAACGAGACATTAACATCAGGATAAACAAGTCGTTAACGTAAGGATATAAAGGGGGGGAAACAAAAGATTAACAAGAGACAGCTCTAGGAATAATAAGTGGATAACTCAACGGTTAACAAGAGGTTAAAGCAAGGATTAACATCAGCAAATCCAAGGATTGAGGTCTTATTGATCCTCTAATCTCTTGTAATTTTGTCGATGAATATGAAAGAACAAGAGGTTAACGGTAGGATTAACGAGGGGTTGACGCAAGTTTAAATCGTTTATAAATGAGGATTAAGTAGACGTTAACATTAGAATTAACATGGGGTTAACGGAAGAGTAAACCTTGATAACACAAGGATTAAAAAGAAGGAACTCAAGGATTGAGGATTCAACCCCTGATATCTCGAAATAACAAGAGGTTAACGGGGAGTTTACAAGACGTTAACACGAGGATTAAAAGGAGTTGTTTGCTAGTTAAAAGTTAACGTAAGGATTCGCAAGAGGTTACTAACTGATCGTTAAAGTAATGATTAAAAAATGTGAAGTAAAAAAAGAAAAACTTATTTTGATTTCTGGATATCAACAGGTAAGCAAGAGTTCAACATGAGAGGGTTAGCAGAGGGAGTAACAGGAGGTTATCGCGATGGTTATAACACCTATGTAAAGAGGTTAAACAAGAGGTTATAAGAGATACAAAAGTGGCAGTCCCACAATTTATACTCCTAAAACTATAAAACATTTTTGTTTTATAAAAAAGTGATTACTACGTCCTTTCTATTTTTAACACAAAAATTAAGAATCTGCGAGTTAAAACAGTTGAAGCAGAAAGAGATAAGACTCAAGCGCCTTTTACGCTTCCGAAAATTAACGGCCGTAATAAAGATAATCTGAGAGTTTCCACATTTTATTTTCCATGATGAACGCCCGGATTAGGACGAAAAATCCCTTTTTTCGACAAAACAATTTGTACAATTTTGAAAAAGTTTAATCATAAGAAAAAGGGAAAGAAAATGAAAAGCGTGACAGATTTCATGTTGGATGAGAAGGCCAAGAAACGCGGCTTTTCATATTTTTCTCCTTTTTGTGCCTCGTGTGAAAGGTCCCGATAAACGAGGTTCGGGAAAAAATATTTCCCTTCTTCTTTTCAACCGAAATCCTCTGGGCCATCATTTATACCTTTCCGTCCCTTAAACTAGTCCCCACACTTCATCTTATTTAAACAGAAATCGGTTATTTTATCCGAGATATTTTTTACCCACGGTTAATTTCAAATTCAGAATTTCCTTCGGAATAAATTAAATCCTCAAATCACCCTTTCATGAAGGGACGGACATAAAAAAAGAGATAACCCTCATCCATTATGTATAATCAAGGAATACAGAATCCGACGTTTGATTGGCCGTTTTACGCCTGAATTATTTTATTTTTAGGGGGAAAAAAGTCATTTTATTTTTCAAATCGTTCAACGTAAATAACGTCGTTAAATCTTTTATTAAAAAAATTATGAAACATAAAATGGGCTGTACTACTAAGATAACTTCCTAAAAAAAGAAGTTATTGCAACACCCTTCAAGCTCAGGCCTTCCAGGCTTTTTTTGTTCAACAAAAGATAAATTAAAATAATGGCCGCAAATCTCAACTAACCATAAAAATGAATTAATGAACTACGGCTGACTAAAATCTAAAATTTAAAATTAAAAAAAATTGGACATGGAGGTGTGTCACAATAACCTTTCTTTGTGGAAGTCGATTTAACAGCTCCTCAGAATTAGTGCGGCCACTATGGCGAAAGCCTCCAGCTGGGCTCATATCTCTCCCTTCTAACCAAGGTTTTTGACGACGGTAAAAATAACATAATAAAAATATTCAAAAATAGACTTACCAGAGGTACCAGTGGTTCCAAAATATAAGAGACAAGAGGTGTGGGGAAGGGGTGAGTGGAGATAGCAACATCCCAAAGTGCAACATTCTTTAGGGGGGGCACAACTGGAAAAAGATCACAAAAAAAATTAATACAACAAATAAGGAAAAAAAATACAAAAACTAAAGTTACAACAAATTTCAGGGCGCCCCAATGGAGAAAATGAGATGGGAAGACACTTCAGTGGATAATAGAGGTCGATTGAGTCCAGAAAATTCATTAGAATCGTGAAGTTTTTGAAAAGGGTCTCGGAGAACTGCGTCCCGGCTCATTGTCTCTTTCTAATTGGCTTCCCGGGAATGTTCATTTAGTTAACACATTTCTATGGATTCGACAATTTTTCTGATTGATTCCCCGTTGTTAAAAATAAATGGAGTTTTTTTATTATTTTCTTTTTCCCGTATCGATCGACGATCTTTGATTTACGAGGTTTCTTTCGAAGGGGATTCTGCGGAGTTATCGGACGTTTCGCTTTTTTTTCGTTATCGCGAAAAGAATATCTTGACACCGTTTCGCTCACGAATACGAAATATTTTTTCCAAGGATTTTTTTCTTTTTTCCCGATATTTTTAAAGTGGAGGGACATAAATAATACAAAAGGATCACAATTTTAAGGTTCAGAAATACTGTTTGGTAAAAGGTCTTATGGTCTAAACGGCTGGTTTGAGGTAAAAACCGTCGTTAATTCCGGAACGTACCACAGAAAATTTTTTTATTTTTTTTTTCTACCATGAAGTTTTTAGACAGAGAAACCAACTTTTTCCTGACGCCACAAATACATTTTTTCCTACTTTTGGAGGTTTCCCTGATTTTTCAACTGGAAAACCCCCGCACAAAATTTTCAGCGTTCTCTATAAGCCACAAAAACTATATTCACCGGATTTTAGGGAGGTTTTCTAATTTCTTAGAGGAAGAAAAAGCTCGTTCTTCCCGTTTTTAAGGTGACTCCCTCGCTATTCAGCCATGGAACACCTTACTTATCAGATTTTTGGTGTTTTCCTACCTTTTTAACTAAATCACCTTTTAAAAAATTTTTAGCGTTTTCTTAAGAATTTTCGGCATGGAAACCTCCTATTGAATAGATTTTCCTAGGTTCGATATCAGAGGTGGAATTACCGATATCAGAAGTGGGATAACCGATATCAGAAGTGGGATAACCGATATCAGAAGTGGGATAAACGATTCAAGAAGTGGAATAGCCGACATCAGAAGTGGGATAGATGATTCAAGAAGTGGAATAGCCGACATCAGAAGTGGGATAGCCGATATAATAAGTGGGATAACCGATATCAGAAGTGAGATAAACGATTCAAGAAGTGGAATAGCCGACATCAGAAGTGGGATAGAGATTGAAGAAGTGGAATAGCCGACATCAGAAGTGGGATAACCGATATCAGAAGTGGGATAACCGATATCAGAAGTGGGATAAACGATTCAAGAAGTGGAATAGACGACATCAGAAGTGGCATAGACGATTCAAGAAGTGGAATACCCGATATCAGAAGTCGGATAGTCGATATCAGAAAATGAATAACCGATATCAGAAATGGGATAAAGACCACATCCTAATTTTTCAGCCGAAAAAACACCCGGCTTTGGCCTTGCCTACCTCTTCTGACAGAAAACACCATTTTTATCAGATTTTTGGCGTTTTCCTACCTTTTTACAACGAAATCACATTTAAAAATTTTCTAGTGTTTTCTTAAGAATTTTCGGCATGGAAACTTGAATGAACAGATTTTCTGAGGTTCGATATCAGACGTGGAATAACCGATATCAGAAGTGGGATAAACGATTCAAGAAGTGGAATAGCCAACATCAGAAGTGGGATAGACGATTCAAGAAGTGGAATAGCCGACATCAGAAGTGGGATAGCCGATATAATAAGTGGGATAAACGATTCAAGAAGTGGAATAGCCGACATCAGAAGTGGGATAGACGATTCAAGAAGTGGAATAGCCGACATCAGAAGTGGGATAGACGATTCAAGAAGTGGAATAGCCGACATCAGAAGTGGGATAGCCGATATAAGAAGTGGGATAACTGACAGATAAAACCCATTTTTATCAGACTTTTTGGTGTTTTCTTACCTTTTGACCAATAACCCCCCTTTCTAAAAAATGTTCTAGCGTTTTCTCGGAATTTTCGGCATAGAAAGTCCTATTGAACATTTTCTTCGGTTTTTCAAATCCTCCTTTTTCGTAAATTAAGACCACTTCCTCATTTTTCCAGCCGAAAAACACCCGCTTTTTGCCTTTGTCGACCTCTTTTGCAGAAAAAAAACCTATTTTACCAGATTTCAGAGTTTTCCTGCGTTTTTGAACAAAAAAACCCCATTTCAAATTTTTTTTTTTTTTTTTTTTTTTTTTTTTTTTTTTTTTTTTACGCTTTCCTCGGTTTCTCGGCAAATAAATCTCCTTTTGAAGGAATTTTTTTTATGGTTTTTTGGCCGAAAAATAACCTTTAAAGCGATTTTTTACAGCGTTTGCCTAAGAATTTATTAATAAACTTCATTTTAGGCCGTTTCCGCATCTACTCATTAAAATTAATATGAAAATAAATAAACAAATACGCGTTGTTTGTTATTTTATTCCGTGGGATCCATTGAGATAGCGTTCTGTGAATAAAAAGAGAGGAACGTGCAATTATGGAACATCAAAGGGCTTCTCATTTTTAAAAGATAAAAGAAGAGCGAAATTCTCGTCGGTGCTTCTGCGGTCTCGCATCGGCTTTCCAGGCTGGCCCGAAAATCGTGGGAACGGCGAACTCATCTAACAAACACACGTTTTAATAAATAAAATCGCACCTGGGAAATCCCCTTGTTTCCAAACAAAAACCACAACTTTTTAATTTTGCCCTAATACGAGAGGATAAAATGAAGGAATCGATAAAACATCCCGAGCTGGGGTCGAGCCAACAAAAAATAGAGTTTGAACGGAGATTATTATTCTTCGGGTATGAGAAATTGTGAGAAAAAAAAAGAGGGTGGAAATCTAGTTTTCGATATCGAGTGATAATACCGAAACGATGAAAACTCCGGTTTTTCGCTTTTCTGTTTGCTTCCCGTGTAAACAGTGGATATCGGGTTTTCCGCCTTTCATTTCATGGCGAAAAAAATATTCCATGAAGCCTAATTTTGTTTGGATTATTCACCACCTTCAGAAAGACGAAAAAAAAAAAATCTAAATGACCAAATAAGGTTTACAATAAAAACTCCCACTGTTGAATTTATTAAAAAAATTGTATTAAGGGCCATTTGGTTTTACCTCAAAGTTATGCAAATTTATTAGCTCTGGTGTCTAGTTTTAATTGGATTTTATTCAAATGTTTTTCACCCCCCTTTTAATTTCAAAGTGAAGAAAATTTAGCCCTGAAACAACAAATTAAAATTCAACAATTAAAACGAAAATATGGTTTCCTCAATTATTTCTATTTCAATCTGAAAAGACGGGGATTTTTTTTTTCTTTTTTGTCGACTTCCAGCCATTAATTTCAGAAAACATGACGTAATTAACGGAGTGGAGCTACGGGATCGGATTGAACAAGAGTGACCTCGATTGAGCCCTAACGAGATTCGTCAATCGCCTTCATTTTTTCATTCAACCTATTCAAAAATCAATCGATGATTTTTTTCCCTCAATTTCACCTTTAATTTAATTTTTACAATCAGGGTTGCCACTAAAAAAAATTGGTGGCATTACTGTAAAGGCCACCCGCAACGTTATCTGTACAAGGAAAGAGGTTTCTTGGCCTAAAAAATTGAGGAAAACGCATCAACTTTGGATGAAACGGGGTTTTTAGGTCAAAAGAACGAGAACTGACAAAAACGAATTTTAAAAAAATGAATAAAACGGAGGTTTTATGGCCAAAAAACATTTTAAAAATCCCAAAAATCGAGCATTTGAGGGGTTTTCAGACTATAAAAACATAAAAGTTCAAAAAGTTGTCAAAAAAGAGATGTGGCCGAAAAGACGAGGAAAACTGCAGAAAATTGGATAAAAAGAGGCTCTTCAGAATCGCATGATTTTTAAAATGCAGTTACAGAGGCTGAAAAACCTAGTAAAACAGCAACAAAATTTTAAATACATAAATTCTTAAGCCAAAAACACGAAGAAAAGACCCTAAACTTGGTAAAAACAGGGTTTCTGTGTTCAAAAAAACTTGAGAAAATTTTAAAAAAGGGATGTGACTGATAAGATCAAGGAAAACGTTCGAAAATATATAATCTCATTTCTTATGAATTCGGCTACAATGGCTCTATAAAACGGAGTAGAAGTACCAAATATCGAAAATACAAAATAAAAAAATGCCAACACACGAGGTGTTCCAGGCGGTCACCCATCCAGGTACTAACCTCGCCGACGCTGCTTAACTTCGGTGATCGGACGAGAACCGGTGTGTTCAGCGTGGTATGGCCGTTGGCGTTCGACGGCGATAAATTTTGGTCATAAAGTCTTTAATAAACCCATAGAATAAAATTGAAATAGGCTTAAAATAATAAAACTAGCTTTAAAAGGAATATCTCATAATCTCGTTCAAAAGATGCCATAAGCACTTTTCGATGGATTTTCGGCTGTTTTCCACCACTTTTTCGTCTTCTCTTCCACGTGCGAATATTTGCGAAAAATTAGGGCTTGTAAAATAGTAAAAACCCAAAAATTAGACGTTCAAAAAAAAAAAACGCGTTTCTTACTGGATTTTCCGCCGTTTTCCACCACTTTTTCGTCTTCAATCTTTACCTTAATTTATTTGGTAATTTCTACGCTCATTTGGTCAGGAATCTCGTTTTACTGGATTTTTTGGAAGGTCGCCTCATTTTTTGGTCCCAAAAGAGCGCTCATTCTTGATTCCTTGCCTTCATACAAAAACTTGAAACGTCACTAGCTCGTCATCTTTTTAATCAAGAAAAATAAAAGAATAATAAAAAAAGTTTCAACGGCCCAAAAGAACGCTTTACGAACTCCCCAGCGAGAAATTAAATTTTTTTCCCCCATCCACATCTAATAAAAATGTCCGACAATTAAGTTGAACCTAAATCATAACGATTTCACGGCGAAACGCTTTCGAGGAAAAGACCCTTGGGGTGGAAAAAAAAGGCCGGGAAGGAGATGAAAAACTCTAAATTTATGGAAGCCGCGGGAAAGAAAAAAAAATCCTTTCTTATCACTCCTAAAGTTTAAAAAATTGACACTCTTTTCCCCAAACCGATGGATTTCCGAAATTATGGAACTTCTTGGAAAGATACTCAAGGAAAAAAAAGTTTTCGCTAGATTACTTCAAATGGTTCATAAAGGAAGAGATAAAAATAATGAAACTCCTGGTCACGTACATCCATATCAGTAGCTAAAAACAAAGTTTTAATTGCGCTAGAAAAGTTGAAAAAAAAAATTTTTTTTTCTTAAAATTTAAAGGATTTCGACCTTGAATCGTCGAAAAGATTTATTCGCGTTGCGTGTTTATTGAGGTTAGAGGGACTCTTAAATTGGAGAGACCCCCTTGAGGGAAATCTGTCCCTTTCCAAATCAAACAGGTAAAAGATTTACCGACGAAAATCCCATTAAAAAAAGGAAAACACAGATTGAAAAAGTTTTGGAAAACCTCCGACGCAAAGATTTAACTTGGGGAACAAGATAAACGCGTTTTCATATTTAAAAAAAACCTAAAAACAGGTCGTTTCGTTAGAAAAGAAATTTATTTTTTGAATGAAAACTAGGCCGATTATTAAGAGCAAAAAAAAAAAGGCTGAAGGGTCATCATGAACAAAAATTTTAACTCCCTCATCAACCCTCTTGAAAAGCAATTTAACCCAAGACGGGGAAACCTTTTTTCTCGCCTTTTTTTTTCACAGTTCCTCCTTCAATATGGAAATTGTACTTACGCTCGATTGAACAACCGGTGGATTACAATGATTAGTTTTCCAAATGCAGCAAACGGGGCTAATGCGATGATTTACATCTTGAGTCATTCAACCGTCTATTTCCGATGCTTAAATAATCCATAGATAACATTATCTAAATTGAGGGAATCAAAATAGAATCTGCTAACAAGGATTACAGGGACTAAGAACAGAGAAACACGCCGAAAAAAAACCCAGTAAAAAGGGGATTTTCAGATGGGAAATAACGAGATAAACGCCCAAATACAAAGGACGTTTTTCCGCCGAGATATTTGGCAAACTGCTTTAAAATAGAGTAAAAAGGGGGTCTGCTGGTAGATCGATAAACTGGGGATTCTGGGCCAAAAACGCAGAAAATGTTTAAAAATCCTTAAAAATGGGTGTTTAGCGCCAGAAATCTAAAAAGAAGTCTTAAAATCAGGTAAAAGAAGTAACAAAAAACAAAAAGAAACAAGAAATCTAATTAACAAAACGCTTTCCTCCAGATTACGACGAAACTATTGATGGATTTTCTTTTATAATATATTTTTTGGAAAGAGCTTGCCAAAACCTACAAAATGGCCATCGGTTTTTTTGGAAAGAATATTTTAGCCGAAAAAAAAGCTTTCCACTTTCCAATGGAAAGCCTTTTCGGAAAAACTGCTCCCAAGGCCGCCCAGACATTACCAAAATAACGAGAACTAGCTTTTGCAAAAAATTGTCCGACGATTTTTAGAGCTCAAATATAGGAAAGTAATTTTAGGGGCGAAAGTGCTGCGATCTCTTGTTTTTGAAACAAAATGATGGCCCTTAAAATTGAGTAAAAGGGCTCTCTTCGCCTAAAATTAAAATCTCGCAAATTAGGGTTTCTGGGCCAAATAATCCTTATAACATCTAAATAGATACCTATGTAGTACATTTTTTTAAGCCTTTTTATATGAAAAAAGTAATAAATGTAGGGTACATTTAAAAATCCCGCTTATTTAAAAATCCCGCTTTTAAAATCGATTAGTTGTAAGTGTTCGCGCCTTCTGTCGGCGCGCGCAACTCAGATAGATTATTCTTGTTTCGATAACCCGCTCACTCACTCTGCCTTGTCCTCGTGTGAAAAGTAAAAAATATCAAAAAGTATAAAATATAAAGCTCAATCAAAAAGTATTCTTTGCCATTCTGAAATCTCCTTCAATAAAATTCCAACAATTGGTGACCCCGACGTGATCACACGATGACGGACGAAAGTAACGAAGAACTTCCAAATGCGACGGGAGGACACTTCGTGGAGCGAGTAAGTGTAAAAATTCCTCCTTTCTGGTGTGAGAAACCAGAGATATGGTTCTATCAAGTGGAGGCCCAGTTCTCCATTAATCGCATAACTAGCGAGGAAACAAAATTTAATTACCTCGTCGCTCAGTTAGAGCCCAAATATATCGAAAATATTTGGGATATTATTCAATCAAACAATGCCACCAAATACTCTGCCGCCAAAGAGCGTTTGCTTGGCATTTTTAAAGAGAGCGAGGAGAAAAAAATAAAAAAGCTGGTCACTGACCTCGAAATAGGAGCTGACAAGCCAAGCCAATTCTTGCGAAGAATGAAAAATTACGCGGGAGCTGAAATACGGACAAAGCATTGAAAACGCTGTGGATGAACAAACTTCCAGATTCCATTAGAAGTATTCTAATCATAAGTAATGAAGAATTAGACAAACTCGCAGAGATGGCTGACAAAATTCACGAAATGACCCCTAACCGTGCAGACATTTATGCTGTAACTCAGAAAGACTCTCCAGACCTTGAAAAGGAAGTCGAGGAGCTAAAAAAAAAGGTGGAATCGCTGCAATTCCGTGGTCGATCGAGGGAAAGACAACGGGACAGATCGAGGGATCGAAGCAGGAGTTACGACTCGAAAGGTAAATTCTGTTTTTATCATTTTCGGTTTGGTAAAAAGGCAAATAAGTGCCAGCCGCCATGCCAATGGAAGAATCCGGAAAACTCTGCCCAGCAACCGAAGTAGCGACAGCTTCGGTTGTGGAAGGACGCAGATGTCGCTTATTCGTCGTCGACCGAAAATCCGGCCTGCGTTTTCTCGTAGATAGTGGAGCTGAAGTGTCCATTATACCGCCTCAAAATAATTCAATTCTTGACAATTCTTATAAATTGTATGCAGCAAATGATTCAGAAATCCCTACTTATGGCAGCAAAATCTTAACTTTAGACCTTGGACTTCGGAGGCAGTTTACATGGCCATTCATCGTTGCAAAAGTCAGACAAGGAATCCTTGGAGCTGATTTTCTCGACAAATTCAATCTGTTACTCGACTTAAATCAGAGGAGGTTAATCGATGGCATGACCAATCTGAACATTAAAGGAAAACTCAACGCTATCACTCCTGAAGATATTGTTAGTGCTGTAAGTAATAAAATTCAATTTCATAACTTATTAGCATCACACCCTAAGATAACAACTCCAAGACTAACACCTTTTTCTGTCAAGCATGACACTGTTCACAATATTGTGACAAAAGGAGGTCCAGTCTATAGCAGGGCAAGACAGCTAGATCCTGCGAGACTCTCGATAGCAAAGAAAGAATTTCAATTCATGTTAGATAGTGGCATTATACGCCCTTCGAAATCTGCCTGGGCTAGTCCACTGCACATCGTTGCTAAAAAAGACGGGAATGCTAGACCGTGTGGCGATTACCGACGTTTAAATGATTTGACCGTACCTGACCGATATCCGATACCTCGAATAGAAGATTTTCATCATGTCCTTAAGGATAAAACAATTTTCTCAAAGATTGATCTCTTCAAGGCATACTATCAGATTCCTATTGCTGAGGAAGACAAACCAAAAACGGCGATCATTACTCCATTTGGTCTTTACGAATTCAACGTCATGAGTTTTGGCCTGCGTAATGCACCATCAACGTTTCAACGTTTCATCAATGAGGTTTTTCACGGACTCAATTTCTTGTTTCCCTACTTGGACGACATTCTTGTTGCTTCTGCTTCAGTAGAAGAGCATGAAATTCATTTGAAGCAAGTTTTCAAACGCCTCGACGAATATGGCTTAAGAATTAACTTGTCTAAATCTGTTTTAGGTGTAGAAGAGCTTGATTTTTTAGGCTATCACATCTCTAAACGAGGATCACAACCACTTCTTAGCAAGATTGAAGCTGTTCTCAACTTCCAACTTCCAGAAACTGTTCAAGATCTACGCACGTTTCTCGGTATCGTTAATTTCTACCGTAAATATCTCAAGCATGCTGCACATGTCCAAGCACCTTTACATGAATATCTAAAAGGAGCAAAGAAGAAAGATAAAAGAAAAATAGACTGGAATGATACTACAAAAGCCTGTTTCGAAAAATGTAAGCAAGATTTGGCTTCGACTACCATGCTCGTACATCCAGATCCTCAACTTCCTCTACGACTTTGCACAGATGCCTCTGATGTTGCGATCGGAGCTGTTTTAGAACAATACGACGACAATGGTTGGAAACCTTTAGCATTCTTTTCCAAGAAATTATCAGATGCCCAAAAGTCATACAGCACCTACGACCGAGAGTTGCTAGGAATCTACCTCTCCATAAAAAATTTCAAGCACTACTTAGAAGGTAGAGATTTTTCGATTTTTACAGATCATAAGCCTCTTATTTTTGCTTTTAAGCAAAAGAACGACAAGGCTTCGCCTAGACAACTTCGTCATCTCCAGTATATTTCACAGTTCACCACCAACATCGTTCATATTCCTGGACATGACAATATCATTGCTGATAAGCTGTCCCGGATAGATGAAGTACACTCCTTAGATTATGATGTCATTGCTGACGCTCAAGTCTCTGATGCTGAACTCGAGAGCTTACTCCACAACAACACATCTAGCCTCGAATTTAAGAAACATGAATTACCATCTGGTAAACAGTTATGGTGCGATATCTCCACAAACAAAATCCGCCCATTTATTCCGAAGAACTATCGAATGGATGCCTTTCATCTAGTTCACGACTTATCACATCCCGGTGTTAAGACAACCATCAAGTTGGTAACTTCTCGATTCATTTGGCCTAACGCTAAAGTTGACGTTAGAAAATGGGCTCAATCGTGTGTTGCTTGTCAAAGAAATAAAATCAACAGACATACAAAATCGGAGATTGGAATCTATCAAGAACCTGACGAACGGTTTGAAATACTGCACATGGATATTGTTGGACCACTTCCACCTTCGGATGGATTTTCATATTGCGTAACTATTATAGATCGTTTCACCTGCTGGATGGAAGTTATTCCAGTTCGAACAATCACTGCTGAAGCCGTTGCTAGAGCATTCTACGACCACTGGATTACACGATTTGGTGTGCCTGCTCGTGTAATTACCGATCAAGGAAGGCAGTTTGAATCAGACTTATTTCGCAGCCTCGCCGCACTTTTCGGAATTAAAGTTCAACATACAACCGCATACCATCCTCAATGCAATGGAAAAATAGAACGGTTACACCGCACATTGAAAGCAGCCATCCGAGCTCATAATTCTGTTGATTGGACATCGAATCTGCCGACGATCCTACTTGGATTGCGTTCAACACTTCGTAACGACTCACAGCACTCAGTAGCGCAAATGGTTTTTGGCAAACCTATTCGGTTACCCGGAGAATTTTTCCAAGAATCTCGAATCAAGATTGACACCGATGCGTTTGTTGCTCGGTTAATGCGACAAATGGACTCGTTACGCCCTTTACCAACTAGACATAATTCGAACCGACACGTATTCGTTCATGCCGACCTGGAATCGACATCTCACGTATTTGTGCGTATCGACAGGGTAAAGAAGCCTTTAGAACCTCCGTATGAAGGTCCCTATAGAGTGTTAAAACGAGAACAAAAATATTTCACTCTGCGTATAAAAGGAAAAGACGTGGCAATATCAATCGACCGCCTTAAACCAGCATACATGCTCTCAGAGGACGTTCCCATCGCTTCAGATCCTCTCGCTTCGGATCCTCTCCTTCGGACTGTGCTACGCCCGATCCAGATGACAACACTGTTTCGCATCTACCGAAGACGTCAAGAAAAGGCCGACAGATTCGCCTGCCAGTCCGCTTTAGTGACGACATTTCTATTAAAACTTTCAATTAAATTTACGTTTCTATTCAGTGCTAGTGTCAGTGGTTTTATTTCATGTTGTATCTTTATTTCATTTGTATAATATGTTTTGTTTTTGTCGTAACGTGATACCGTTACTGAAAGGGGAGTGATGTAGGGTACAT
This sequence comes from Orius insidiosus, assembly GCA_014119065.1. Taxonomy (NCBI): domain Eukaryota; kingdom Metazoa; phylum Arthropoda; class Insecta; order Hemiptera; family Anthocoridae; genus Orius; species Orius insidiosus. The sequence continues at coordinate 5,520 of JACGAQ010004053.1, read as the reverse complement.
TTAAAAATCCCGCTTATTTAAAAATCCCGCTTTTAAAATCGATTAGTTGTAAGTGTTCGCGCCTTCTGTCGGCGCGCGCAACTCAGATTAGATTATTCTTGTTTCGATAACCCGCTCACTCACTCTGCCTTGTCCTCGTGTGAAAAGTAAAAAATATCAAAAAGTATAAAATATAAAGCTCAATCAAAAAGTATTCTTTGCCATTCTGAAATCTCCTTCAATAAAATTCCAACATAAATAACTATTTTTCCCTTCAAAAGGCCTAAAAAGAAAAACTAAAATTGTTCACAATATAGTGAATTTACATTTAAAACGTGTTGATAAAGGGCTTTTTTAACCGTTTTCTATGAAAGGCATTCCGGAAAGTTGGTTTAAATTTTACCGCACTCCGGGCCGCAATCGTAGATAAGTTTTCGGAAGGGGTCGAACCCGCGTTTAATTATTTCGAGACTTCATCAAACGAAAACAACTAAAACTGCTCAATTTACAACTGAAAACTCGAGAAAGGGATGAGAGTTGGGCTTTTAGATAGGGAAATTCTAAAAATAAAATCGTACTTACAAATAATCACCATCACAGTATTTGGACGTTGCCTGCAACAAAAATGTTTTTTAAAAAAGGAAAATTTATAATAAAATTAAAAATATTCGAGCCGTGTACTGGAAAAAGCAGGATCATGGATTCCAACGAGTGCAATCCATTTCGCAAAGCTTTTAACGGTTCTATCTCTAGGGATGGAAAACTGATTGATAGTCCCGGCGAAGAGACGGAAAAAGAGAGCCTCCCGCTTCGTCGGGTGGAAACACAATAAAACAAAACAAATCTATAAAAAATATCCTTTTGTTTTTTAACAAATAAGGCCTTCAATTTGCCTTAAAGAAAACGCCCACTAAAGTACAAAGTTTTAAGGAGAAACTAAAAGTTCTTTTAGAAAAGAACGGCTGGATAAAAGCAGTTAGTTTTTTTTTTTGCCAGGCTTTTGTCCTCGTTCTTTGTACGAATCAATGTGAATTACGAGATCCATGATGGCGGAAATGTTCAGTGCAAAGAAATACTGAAAAATGTTTGAAATAAAAAGAATTTTTTTACTTCTAAAAACTATTTCTTTCAAAAAGAGCAGAAAATATGAAAAATATCCAGTTTCTCGCTCAAAGACAGAAAAATCAAAATAAGCAGTAAAAATGGACTTTCAGGCTTGAAAACACTTAAATCCCCCAAACACGAAAACGAAAAGAGCGAGGAGGAAAACGCCTGAAACACGGTTAAATGGAAGTTTTTCGGTCAGAAGACCCACAAAAAAGTTCAAAATTCGATAAAGTTCGCCCACTAGTAAATAGTAGTAGTTTTGAGGTCAAAAAAGTGAGAGAAACACTTGATATCATGTTAAAAGAGGGGGCTTAAAGGCAATAAAAGCTTGGAAATTTCGCTTAAAAGTGCTTACAAGTTGGGTAGATGTCGAAAATGTCATAAAAATGCAAAAAATACAGTAAAATAAGAAAAGAACTAGGAGGTATCGGCCAAAAGAATAAGGAAAAAACCCAAAAATGCTGGGAGTTTCTACGCCAAATAAACTCAAAAAACCAAAACACTGATAATCCGAGTTTTCGCTCGTTAAAACGAGGTGACCTCCTCAAAAAGCAAGTAAAAGAGACATTCCAGGCCAAAATGAGGTTGGAAATTTCTAGAAATCTAAAGGAAAACAGGCGAAAATCCATCGAAAAGTGCTTTTGACATGTCTTTAGAAGGAGATAACCTTTAAAAGCTAGTTTTATTATTTTAAGCCTTTTTCAAATTTGATTCTATGGGTTTATTCACTAATTTATGAGCCTAATTATCTCCTACATTCGCCAACGGCCATACCACGCTGAATACACCGGTTCTCGTCCGATCACCGAAGTTAAGCAGCGTCGGGCGGTTAGTACCTGGATGGGTGACCGCCTGGGAACACCTCGTGCTGTTGGCGTTTTTTTTTATTTTGTATTTTGATATTGGTGTTTTTACTCCGTTTTACAGCCATTGTAGCCGAATTTATAAGATTATGAGATTTTAATCCTCATTTTCGAACGTTTTCCTTGATTATCAGTCACATCCCCTTTTAAAAATTTTCTCAAGTTTTTTGGACACAAACCCCGTTTTTACCCAACTTTAGATCTTTTCTTCGTGTTTTTGGCTTAAGAATTTTAGTATTTAAAATTTTTTTGGCGTTTTTACTAGGATTGCCTTTGTAACTGGATTTTATAAAATCATGCGATTCTGAAGAGCCTCTTTTATCCAATTTTCGGGAGTTTTTCGTCTTTTTGGCCATATTTCTGTTTTGACAATTTTTTGAACTTTTCTCGTTTTCCATAAGTATGGAAACCCCGATGCTCGATTTTTGGGATTTTTAAAATGTTTTTTGGCCGTAAAACCTCCGTTTTATCCTTTTTTTTTAAATCGTTTTTTGTCAGTTCTCCTTCTTTGACCTAAAAACCCCGTTTTATCCAAAGTTCACGCGTTTTCCTCAATTTTTAGGCCAACCTCTTTCCTGGTACTCGTATAACGTGTGGCCTTTACAGTAATGCCACCAAACTTTAATTTTGTTTAGTGGCAACCCTGATTGTGTTATGAGCCAAAATTTATCACTTTCGTACACCAACGGCCATACCACGCTGAAAACACCGGTTCTCGTCCGATCACCGAAGTTAAGCAGCGTCGGGCGACGCTAGTACCTGGATGGGTGACCGCCTGGGAACACCTCGTGCTGTTGGCATTTTTTTCCTTCTCAAATTTTTGTTTAAGTCGCTTATTTCACAAAGTAACTACAATTTTTTTTATATCAACCTCAATTAGAAGCTCCAAAAATTTACAAAATCTGGGTCAACACCTTAGTTATCTCATTCTGTCATAAAAAAAAACCAGGTAAATTTATTAAAACCAAAAAAAAATCTCGATACATTCTCTCCACGGGGAGGAGAAAAAAAAACTGAAGGGAGAAAAAGAAGATAAATTGGCCAATTAGAAAATCCTTTAAATAAAGAGACAGTTTAATAAATCCTTAAAATTACAAATCTCCTTGGATTTATTGTAATAATTTTGTGTGTAAATATTAAAAAAAAACATCTACTTTAAAATAATGACCAGTTGGGTCCGAAATGTTAATTTCGTTTCTTTCGTAATAATAAGAAGTATTTCAAATCCAAGATCACGAAAAACACCAAAAATTCGTTAAAAAGTTATGTTTCTTTTCCTACAAAATATTTGCAAAAAGGAGTTCTCCTGGCCGATGAAGCGATGAGAACTAAGTAGAATCTGGTAAATTAGGGGTTTCTGGGCTAAATATAACTGAAAACTACCAAAAAACCCGGTATAAAAAGGATGTTTTGCCACTATATGAAAAAAACACATAAAATTAGGCTAAAACAAGGAGGGTAAAACAATAAATCCTTTAATGAAGTTAAAAGGGGTCATAAGACCAAAACTGATAAAGACAATGGGGGAAAATTATTAATTTTTTTGGAAATTAATTAAAATCTTTTTCTCACGTGTCTAAAAAGCGTTTAGGTAATTTGTTCGCTCCATCACTTCAAAGAACAAATTTACACCCTGAATAAAGTCAAATGAAAAAAAAAATGAAATTGCTTTTTTAATTAGAACTTTTTATTAAAAAACGAAGTCTTTTGTACTTCTTGATCGTTTTCTCTTTTTTCCACAATTTACTCGAGTGTCAACTTAACAAGGTCAATCAATAAATTAAAATGTTTGTTACGTTTAAACGTTTTTATTGTTTAAAAAAATATTTTTTTAAGATGAAAACGTAATATTTCATTTGAAAATTGTCGCGTATTTTAGGTGGAGCGGTTTGACAAAAACAAAATAGATCCCGCAGAAAATTTTCACCCTTCCGGAAGGTTTTCCAAACAAACGGCTTGGCAACATCGCCGCAACCCAGATATTTTGTCCTCCTCCCAAGGTTGAACAACTGCTCACTGAGCCAAGTTTTCTTTTTAAGTGGACAAATTGAGCCGATAAGCAATAGGGAATTGTACGTTTTTATCTGGAATAGAAACGACGGGAAGGAAACAACGGCGTTTTCAACGTTTTAATAGAGTTCGGACTGACAAATAAATTGGTTTCCTATTGTTTTTCCAAGTCTAATCAACGGCAGCCTATCGAGAGGAAAAGCAATCATGAGAAAATAACTCGTTCGCTATTTAAGCGGAGATAAAGAGCCTCCTAAACAGTTTTTGTACTCAAATCATGTCTCCACTATAGTTGGCGTTGAAGACTAATAAACTTTACCCTGAAGTTCAACTGCACTTAACCCTTTTAAGAGAGACATCATCAGGTTGGTAGTTTGGGGGAAATTAAAGATCGAAAGATCAAGGAAAACTTCGCAAAAATTTGTAAAAAGAAAAAAGAACTAAGAGGACTGAATTATATCTAGACAGTAGATTATAATAATAATTAGATAATATTACGAGTAGATAATTCAGTGCAAAGAGCATCAATGTTCATCCCCTGAAAGAACAGGGAAATACCCAAAAACTCATTACTTAAAATGCGAGTATCTAGGAGAAAAAAAAGACTTAAAGTACGGTAAAGTAGACTTCCTTTCAAAAACGAGTTGAAAAGCCAAAAAATCCAGTAAAAATTTTTTTAGAAACATAAAGGTCAAATGGATAAGACGAAAGTCATGTAAAACAGCCGAAAATCCATCGAAAAGTGCTTTGGCATGTCTTTACGACGAGATATCCCTCTTGAAGCTAATTTTATTAATTTAACCTTTTTTTTCTTAATTCTATGGTTTATAACGACTTTATGAGCCAAAATTTATCACTTCCGTACGCCAACGGCCATACCACGCTGAATACACCGGTTCTCGTCGATCACCGAAGTTAAGCAGCGTCGGGCGAGGTTAGTACTGGATGGGTGACCGCCTGGGAACACCTCGTGCTGTTGGCATTTTTTATTTTGTATTTTTGATATTTGGTGTTTTACTCAGTTTTATAGAGCCATTGTAGCCGAATGTATAAGATTATGAAATTTTTATCCTCATTTTCGAACGTTTTCCTTGATTTTATCAGTCACATCCCTTTTTAAATTTTCTCAAGTTTTTTTTGGGACACAGAAACCCCGCTTTACCCAACTTTAGGATCTTTTCTTCGTGTTTTTGGCTTAAGAATTTTAGTATTTAAAATTTTTGGCGTTTTTACTAGGTTTTTTAGCCTTGTACCTGGATTTTATAAAATCATGCGATTCTGAAGAGCCTCTTTTTATCCAATTTTCGGGAGTTTTTCTCGTCTTTTTGGCCACATCTCTGTTTTGACAATTTTTTGAACTTTTCCTCGTTTCCATAAGTCTGGAAACCCCTTAAATGCTCGATTTTTGGGATTTTTAAAATGTTTTTGGCCGTAAAACCTCCATTTTATCCATTTTTAAAAAAAAATCGTTTTTGTCAGTTCTCGTTCTATTGACCTAAAAGCCCCGTTTTATCCAATGTTCACGCGTTTTCCTCAATTTTTAGGCCAAGAAACCTCTTTC